>JACVVK020000379.1:25000-117500 GCA_018292915.2 Batillaria attramentaria
TGAGAGAAAGCTAGGAATGGCAACTGCTTTTAAAAACTCCTTCTCCTTGGGAAATCTCTGAACGCCGTTAGTTGACGTGAACTTGTTTACTTGCAGAGGTTAGCGTCCTCGGGTTGGGCTAGTCTGACCTGACACTGGGAGATACGCCGAACTCTTGTGTCTGTTATTGTGCTCGTGGTATAAGTGCTGGGTGGTCGTAACTATATGATAATTATAGCCTCATCAGTGACCAACCTGTGTGTGTCTCAGTAAGACCTGCCAAAGTGTACTATGCAAATAAGGGGAGTTTGCTTTATGAGGGTTTTGTTCAGGGTATGTGAAAGTCGGAGAGAGACTCTATCAGAGTGTCTGTCTGTCTGTCCGCGCGCGCGCGCGTGTGTGTGTGTGTGTGTGTGTGTGTGTGTGTGTGTGTGTGTGTGTGTGTGTGTGTGTGTGTGTCTCTCTCTCTCTCTCTCTCTCTCTCTCTCTCTCTCTCTCTTTCTCTCTCTCTTGTTGACAGTAGATTTAGTCCATGCTGTATAGCAACGGCAAGTTTTGAAATTGGTATGAACATGCCTGTAACTTCTACCGTTGTAAAATAAAGGTTCTTGCTCTTGCTCTTATTCTTGTGCTCTTATTCTTGTGCTCCCCCCCCCCCCCTCTCTCTCTCTCCCACACAAAAGTTTTCTGCCCGCGTTGCTTCGATTTTTTTTCCCAAACCACGGAATTTTCGCGGCGCACCCAATTACATGAAATATTGAACCTTTAACAAGACTTGACGCGTGCAGTAGGGCTAACGTTTCTTTTCCAAATGCAACTGACAATTGCTTTACTTCAATTTTCTCATCTGCTCGTGGCAACCTATCTTTTTCCTTTTAGTTGTGGGTGAAAACAAGTCAGCTGAAATGAATTATGTTGAAGTAACGAGGAAAAGGGTTGTCGAGCAGAGCCCAAAGCTATGTTACTGAATTATAAGAGTTATATTAGATGGGTTTACTGATAAGGGCAAAGTGTATTCAATTTCGATGAAAATAATGAAATATATAATCTTCGCGAAGAATTTTAAACGGCGCGCGTGATTAAATCAGTCGACTGACTAACCCAGTTAACTTACAAGGTTGTTTCTTCACCCTAACTAGCCCTCTTAGGAAGCTATGTGGTGGAAAAGGACGTTAAACCCCCAAACGCCCACCCCACCCCTCTTAGGAAGCAGAAAAAAAAAGTCATTTTAGAGTTTTGGTTTGAATGACGAGTTCACAATTACTATTCACAGGTTAAAATACAGCCCCTACCCCTCCCCCCCCCCACCCCCACACACATACACACATCCTTAGTAATACTATAGATTTATCTATACTATTATGAATTATCTTTAGTAACAGGTAAAATAGCTCTTTGGCACAAAGTCTTGATCACATACCAAGATTCGTTGTAAAATGAAAAAAAAAATTATGTAATTGAAAAAATTAAACAAGTGATCAAATATGGAATTGAAAAAGTAAATAAAATGATAGCATTACTTCCTTCTCACTTGCCACACAAAATTCTTTAAAAAGAAAAAAAAAAAGAAGAAGAAGAAGAAGAAATATTGGTGACTCGACATAAAATATTTTCAGCACCTCAAGTTCGAATTTTATTTTCTTACCTTTTTGCTGTCTCGGTCCCGTCTCATCCTGTAAGCTTTCGGCTTGCTAAAAGCCACCAACATTCCAACACGTGCACTAAGATGAGGTGATTCTCTTTCCTTCCGTCCCTTCCTCGGTCGCTCTATCTCTGTCCCTTGCTCTCTTGTCTCTCTCTATCTCTCACTGTCTCAGAGTCTCTGTCTCTCTGCGTACGCTAGCACTACTATGAATCACCGGTGCATGCGATCATCCCACGCTACTCCTGCACTGCTCCTTCTACGCCTGCAGCCTCTTGCCGGCTGTGTGTGCTCGTGTCGCCAGTCCACCGTGCCAGACACAGAGGGAGAGAGAGAGACTTGCAGATTACAATGGTGTCGCGCTGGCTGATGTTGATGCTGCTGCTGCTGCTGCTGCCGTCGCCGCTGCCACCACCACCACCGCCATGCACCGCTACTACCCTACCTCCACCACCACCCGCCACGACGACCTGGGGGCGAGGGGGTGTGGGGTGGGGTGGGGAGTGGGGGTTGGGGGACGGGAGGGAGAGAGAGTGAGGGGGAGGGGACGGGAGGGGAGGGGTGGTGGGGAGGGGAGGGGTAGACAACCACCTGCTGCGGCTGTAGGGGGACTTTCGGACGATAGATCCAGACACCCGTTGTGTCCCCTCCATCTTCTGAGCGACTGCAGGGGTAGAGAGATGGGGTGGTGGCGGTGGTGGTGGTGGTGGTGATGGGGGGTGGGGGGGAGGGGGCAGAAGGGGAGGGGGGGGGGGAGGACGTGAGATTAGAAAGCAAATTCAGTGGTAGAACTTAGCTTGTGCACGGGAGTAGTGCAACGAGTGCCAGTGTATGTGTGTGGGTGGGTGTTTGGGAGTTTAACGTCCTTTTCCTCCACGTATGGATGATATCAAAACTGGACGGGATCAGTGACGAGATCGAAACCAGCACAAATAGTATTTGGCCCCAGCCGAGATTCGAACTCAATACCTGAGCATTTAAAGTTTAACATTCTACAATTCGGCTATCCCGACTCCCGATCACCAGTGTGTGTGTGTGTGTGTGTGTGTGTGTACGGTGTGTGTGTGTGTGTGTGTGTGTGTGTGTGTGTGTGTGTGTGTGTGTGTGTGTGTGTGTGTGCGTGCGCAGTGTGTGTGTGTGTGTGTGTGTCCATGTGTGTGTGTGTGTGTGTGTGTGTGTGTGTGCGTGCGTGCGCAGTGTGTGTGTGTGTGTGTGTGTGTGTGTGTGTGTGTCTGTGTGTGTCTGTCTGTCTGTCAGTTTGTGTGTGTGTGTGTGTGTGTGTGTGTGTGTGTGTGTGTGTGTGTGTGTGTGTGTGTGTGTGTGTGTGTGTGTGTTCATATGTGTGTGTGTGTGTGTCTGTCTGTCTGTCCATGTGTGTGTGTGTGTGTTTGTGTGTGTGTGTGTGTGTGTGTGTGTGTGTGTGTGTGTGTGTGTGTGTGTGTGTGTGTGTGTGTGTTGGCCGGGTGAGGGGGCAGGGCGCAATTTTATTATAGCAATAGTCGTATTAGTGGTGACATCATTAGTCGTAGTTGTTGAGTAAGTGGGTGAATCAGTGAGCCAGTGAGTCAGCAAACCACTTCGTTAGTCTCTTGGTTTGGCCGAAGGCTGTACTTACTAAGTTACTTGGTGAAACCGCAATCATAGGAGGAAACCCAAACGCTAGCGAATACGAAAGACAACTCCATCCTTATACATTTTATGAAACTGTAGTCCCCGTGTGTTTATCTCCCTTCCACAAAACTCGCACCGCTGCTTTATACAGCAAGAATATCAATGATGGTCGCTTCCTTCGACGGTTGAATCCGCAACGGGCATGATCCGTATTCTTGTTCCTTTGTTTTACTTTCATTTTATTGTTGTTTGTTTGTTGCTTTATTATTTCTGTAATTTCTCTTTTCATTTTTGAAATGCCGAATAGTATTGCAGCATATACCGCTTGTATCACTCTGTCATGGTTTAACTTGCCTAGTTTCGTGTAAACTGAATCTGCTGCAGGCGTTCAGATGAGAAGGACAACTCGGTCCCATCCACAAATGAAAGCTTTGCAGTTTTGCCTCCCCTTAATCACGCAAACGGTTCCATGTGCGTCAGTCTCTCTCTCTCTCTCTTAAAATGGTATTAGAAACCACTGATGATGGACGGGGCGCGCGCGCGCGCGCGCACACACACACACACACACACACACACACACACACACACACACACACACACACACACACACACACACACACACACACACACACGCGAAGTAAATCAGACGGAGGCGGCAGAGAGGCGCGAAGTCTTTTTTAATATTTTGGTTTTATTTTGCTCCAAGACTAAAACAAAATCAACAGTCCTCACACATCGGTTTTCAAATAAGGTGCAAAAATCTGCCATAACAGAAAAAAATGGCGGCCACAACAAATTAGAAGTAGGAGTTTCCAAGGTTGAAACTTAACAGGAGTTTTGCAAATAATTTTACTCGGCAAATGAGAGTTTCGAAGGTTGCAGCGACCGCGCGACACTGTCGGGAACCAGCCTAAATTTCCAGAAAGGGATATTGAAGTAGTGAAAACGGTGAAATCGGAAACAGACGTTGTTCACACCGGTGACGCGGCTATCCCAATTCTGACCGGCTTGCGGCGTTGAGCGGTAGCGTTGCTTGGCCGCACGCGACTTCTCTCAGAAAATCATCTGCGCTGTACACGTGAAAGCTTGTCTCGACCTGAGGTTGGCCTGTCTTGTCGCAAAAGGTCTCTGTTCAACTCGTAAGTGGTTTTTGTGGTGCTACTTGCGCGTACACTCACGTTGGAAACAATTTAGTCTCGTTTTCTGTAGAAAATTCACTTTCATTCGCGATAATATAAAATTACAGAAAGGAAAGTCAAGTTTATGAAAACGTCCTAGTTTTATAATATGTCTTGCGGCCATACCTAGAAAATTATTGCAATTTGTGGCTTACATCGCGCGCAGTTCGAGAAAGAACATTGGTAGTGAACATTTTGTGGTTATGAACCGGCACTCGCCCCGGCTAAGAACCAACCTCTATTTGGTTTGTGCGTGGCTAAGAACCGACCAGCTTCTCCTTTCTTTTCTCCTATGCGAATATTATGATTAAGGGGGTTTTAGGTGTCCCATTTCAGATGAAACTGTCAGGGAACGTAGTGGATAATAACCTACCAGTGTTATTTTAAAAAAATATTTCCCTACCCTTCCAATTTCAACCCCCTCCCCTCCCCCTCCTCCTTTTTTCCACAACCATATCTCCTCGCTTCACAATTAAGATAAAAGAAACAAAGACAACCATATTTACTGAACTACTTATTTTCTTTCCACAGAAATGACCACACCACAGACATCATCCTCATCTATCAATATCAATTATCCATCTTCACTCTTCTCATCATCATCACCTGAAAATATTTCAACCTACACAACACCGGAACACACCCCAGCTTACACCGCAACACACACCACAGCTCACACTACAGACACAAACACAGAACACTCAACAAACACCATAACACACACCATGACACACACCACAGATACAAACACAGAACACGCAACACAAACCACGACACAATACACAATCACTTCAGAGGAATTGGAAATCATTAACAGAGAATTCGACAAACCCATGGACACATACACAAGAGACACTGACACAGCACTGCAACACTTCTACATTGCACACCAACTAAACCAACTCATCACTGACATCCACTCACACAACACCACCACCAACAACATACTTCCAGCGACACTCACATAATTATGCACCACATCTCACACTACCAGGCGCAACACACTTCTTTATGCAAAACTTACTTACAGACATCAACCTTAGAATCAAAAGTGCACTCATACACCGCACAATGGACCTTCAATCATACCACAACAATCAAGTCTACTCCCTACTGAACACAACAACACTTACAGACAACATAATGAACATAATGGACAGATTGAAACACATGATCACACGTACAGGAACAGACACCACATATGACAATACTTGACGCATGCACTAATAACACACCTCTACCACCACGCTTACGCATGCCCACACCTACACAAACACCTGCATCCACACCTAAACCTGTGCACACACAAACCACATCTACATCTGCACCACCCCCATCCACACTTACACTACCCTCACACTCACCCACATCTGCCCCACTCTCAACCAAACCACCACCCTCATCCACACACACACACCTGAACCACCCTCATCTGGACCCCTACCTGAAGCACCCTCATCAAGCAAACCTGAACGTACATCAACATCTTCCACATCCGCATCTAAACCACCCTCATCTACATAATTATACGCACACACCATTCACATCCACATCCACATCTGCACCCACATCATCCTCATCACACCCCAAATACCCTGCACTGAAACCACGACACCCATACACAACATCCACATACGCCACACCAGACAGAACACACAGACCACTCTTACCTTCACCACACTGCAGAAAAAAACGTTACTTCCAAACCCAGCCACACACCCACACAGATGCCCACGCACACCACTTCTACAGACACCTAACAAACCAGCACACACTCACACTGATAAACACTAACCAACACACACGCGCACTGATACACACCACAAATCATACATTTGGAGCCATAACTCCAAATCATATTTCATACTCATTTTCATTCTCATCTCCATCTTCACACGAAATAAAAAAATAAAACAAAATTCATCGCACCACTGTAAGTGTTCCTCCTCTCACTTTTTGGATGGTTTGTTGGTTATAATACTTTTATTATTCCTTTCCATTAAAAAAAAATCTCTGGATGGGGTTACTGGGTAAAGTCGATGTCTTCTTTCCATAAACAAAACAAATCCAAACCTAATAATTATATGAATACATGTTTTCCACAGTTTCCCTGGCATTCACATGAGAAACAGTCACCTAACTACATGGGATCATAGATTAAGACTTCCAGGTCTATTCACTGGCGCTAGTGATGTATAGCTCAGATAGTACGGAATGACCTTGAAGTTGTCTAACTAAATGCTGCGTTGGTATTTCCTGTTGTGACCGTGTCAGTATGCAAACGTGTAACTGTTAAAAATACCGCAGACACCTTCGTTGTTCGCAACTTTTCTTCAGCCAGAAATGTGGACTATTGGCCGGTTCATATCCAAGGAGGCAGCAGGTTCATAGCCAGCATCAAACCAGACGGTTGGCCGGTTCTTAGCCGAGGATTTCGCACTGCTCTGATATTTTTTTTAAATTGCGAAAACACTAAAGCATTCTACGTCACAAAATTTGGGATGCAAGTCACAAAGATATCACGGATACGTGTCTGTTTTGAAACTACTGGAATTAACGTGGTATTTTTTGTCAGCTTCGTGTTAAACTGCAAAATAGCTCTCGAGTCTCATTGCAGTCGAACAAATATGACTCGTGTCCTTACATGAATAAAATTTTCGATATAAAATCGCTTTGGGTGGGAAGATGAAAGTCTTACTGATATGTGCATATAACAATATGATCAAATTCATTTCAGTTCTTAGCTTTCCTGGCAGCATTCTTGCACATCACCGCATGTGTGTCGCGCTTTTCCGGCCTAAAACAGTCACTGCGATCGACAGCCGGTTGGATTTGCGGCTTAGCCGCGTCACCGGTGTGTTGTTGTTGTTGTTGTTGCTGCTGCTGTTTGCTTTATTCTATTTTTTCTCTCTAGTGTTTTTTTTTTCTATCTAGTGTTTTTTCTTTATCTTTTCTTTCTTTCTTTCTTTTCTCTTTCTTTCTTTTATTTATATTTCAGTTTTGGAAGGATGGAAGTGGGTGGGGGGGGGGGGGGGGGGGTGGGAGGGGGGGGTATGCGCGGTGTGTGGTGGCCGGTGGGGAGGGGAGGCTGTCGTCGATAATCTTTACTTGAACTCAATTCCCACCAAGGACTGTATTTTTGGGGTTGTGTGCCCGTGGCCTCACAAAAAAATCAAAGTCATAATCAATTTAAATTTGGCGGCTTAGTGGGAGTGTTGCACGTTGATTATACTCTCAGTATAAGAACCGTTAAGGAACCGTTAATCTTGCCTGATTTTCGCATACAGGGTGGGTGGGTGTTAGGGGGTTTAACGTCCTTTTCCATCACACACGGGTCACTGATATCAAAGACGGGGCAACGATGAAAAAGCCAGAACAACTATTTGGACCCAGCCGGGATACGAACTCACGTCCCGAGCATTAGAAGTCCAACGCTCTACCATTCGGCCACCCCGCCTCCCCTCGCATACAGGGCCAAACTGACAGAAAAAAAAACAAAACAACAACAACAACAACAAAGAGTCAAAAACTTGGGACTACTCCTGCGCGGTACGAAGTGTGTTAAAAAGCCAAGTAACCGAGAAAGGGCACCAGCGGCAATACATAATAATAATAATAATAATGAGTATTATATAGGCGCTTTACCCAATTTCATGAATCAGCTCAAAGCGCCGCGAACTGAACCCAACACGCACGCTCACGTGAATCACACGCATTCTCTCCACACTGGACATACACATAGTACAGTCACGTGGTGCGAAGGGCCAGCTCAGCTATTTAAATTTCGGAATTTAGAATTGCATTTATTTTTCAAATTTGGTGGGCTGAACATTTCCAAAGCAGAGGGGGAGGAAGCCGGAGTACCCGGAGAGAACCCCCGACGATCGGCCCGAATGAACGGTGCCACATACGAGAAGGAAAAATTCTGTGCCCCGAGTGGGACTCGAACCCCTCACCTCTCGCATTGGTGACAAGTCTCTTAACCACTAGACCACCGACCGCCCCACATCAACCTTACCCCCACATAACTGACGGTCACACGAGATGCCACACTACGCCTCCACTCACTCTCTCAATATTTGTACACTACTCCATCACAGTGTGGTGGTTTCAGCAACCTCAGTGACGCTGCAAACGGAACAGCTACTACCAAGAGTCGTCGTCCGTGGGACCACCGCCAGATGGAGCCCCCATGAATAGCGAGTCCGTTAATGGGAGAGAAATCGCTCAATGTCAAGTGATCCTGTGGTCCTTCGGTGAAGACGTGGACAGAGGCAAGTTATGGCCCTTATCTCAGGCCCCTCTTTTCATTTCCGAAACGCCGCGAGACGTGCATGCTGTGGTGAGTAGGACAGTAAAGGCTTCCATAGCTGTAGAAGGTAGATTGTACATAAAACATACTATCTCTCTTCTCAGTGACGGTACGTACATTTATTTTGAACCTGGGAATGGCCGAATTGCAGTGTGTACAGAAATATGGGTGACAGAACTTGACTAGTGTAAATGCCATGATTGTGATCTTTTTTTATTCTGTAGCCGTCGTAGCAAATCTTCTCCATACTACTTTGCATTTTACTATTGCCAGGCAGGCTGTCAATTTCACAAGAAATTTATACATGACTGATTTGTTTGTTTGTTTGTTGTTGTTGTTGTTGGTGGTGGTGGTGGTGGTGGTGTTGGTGGCGTTTATTAACCTATTGCAAGTAATCCCACTCTGCATAATCGAGTTGCTTCTCTTCAAGCTCAATAACATTGTATCACTGCCTTTATTTTATTTTCTTAACAGTTGTTCTTATGTGTGTGTGGGGGGGGGGAAGCGGGGGGGGGGGGGGGGGGGGGGGAGGGAGTGGGAGTGTGTGGGGGGAGGGGGGGGAGGGAGGGGTGTGTATACACTTTAATTTTACTTAAAAACTTCCTGCCTGTCTGCTTTTGTTTTGGTTTTGGTCGTTTGACTTTGTCCTATTGCTACTGTATTTTGTGTGAATGTTTCGTAAGTCGTCACGTAAATATGCGAAAAGAGACAAATAATAATAATAATAATAATAACAAAGAGTTCAGTTCAGTTCAAGGTGTCATCTCTGTGCTTGGAAAAGCCCATACGCGCTCCACCCCAGTCTCTCAGTGATCTCCCCAGTGTTGTCTTTGAAAGTGTTCCAGTGTTGGTTTGGATCAGACGGGCCCTGTGCCCTGCCCTTCCACGTTCCACCGTCGGCCGCTGCCTCTACAAACGCCTTCTGTTGTGCCGGCGGTCTATGGAATGATGATCCAGGCTTTTGCTTGTGCAGTGTGTGTGTGTCTCAAGACTCCTGACCACTTCTGATCTTCCCAGGCGCAGGCCATCCATAATGCTTGCCCAGCCGGCGAGAAATTCACAACCTGTGATCCTGCATGTGCTGGAGATGATCAAAGACAGACGTAGCCCCCCCCCCCTCCCGCCCCTTTCAAAGTTATCGTTGCTGTATGTATCGTATCCAAAACCAGACTAAGCAGCAACAACAACAAGAACAACAAGAACAACAGTCTTTTTTTTTGCCAGTGTTATGCATTAGTTGTCTGTAGTTAATCTATGGAGCATTCTCATAGCGTTCCCCTCCCCTCTCTAAATGAAAACAGATAAACAAAACCCTAGAGTTTTTCTACTCGACACACGACAAAAAAAAAAACCAAAAAAAACCAGCTACATGCATGTTCTGCCAGCTGCTACATGCAAGTTTTCGAAAGATCAAAAAGGTCAACGGAATTCTTAGTGACAACCTGCAAATTATCGTCGATATCGACACAGAAATTAAGAAAATGAACATTTCTGAACCTTGAAATCTAAATCAGTTACCGGGCACTTACAATTTGTTCCAGTGCTTAATCAAGTGACACACGTACAATATACGTGTGGCAGAATATTCCACTGGTGTTATGTACATTATATATTACAAGTACATTATATACAAAATTATGAATCATTCATCGACATACATGCATTAATGTTCACAATAAATACGATTTTCTATAAAACTCTATGTACGACCGTCTGATTTTTTAAATAGCTGGGTATCAGTTATTTACAATTCACCCGAAGCATCCGTAAAGTGGCGAAAGTTTGATTGACATGACGATTATCAAATTAGATCTACACAAAGAACAAACGTTCAATAATTTAATCACTCCGTGAAGAGTTTCTCGCCAGTTGCACGGAGTGTCCATGTGATTGTGTTATGTACAAATTGATAGTCGACGAGTGTGATGGACTATTCGAATGAAAGTGCATGACGTGTATGGGAGTGAGCGGTGGTCTAATAGGTAGCGCGTCGGACTTAGCCGATGCGCTACTGAACGGCCGTCACCAATGTCACGGCAATGAAGCGTGGGTTCGAGCCCAGGTCGAGCTCGTGATATGTGATACCGGCTTTTCCTGGCTACCGGGCTGTTCATCGGAGAGTTCCCCCCAGGAAAATTGAAAAACAGCATAGGTATTGGGTGGCGCTGCACCGCGGCGACGCGCTTGCCGCGGAGGAAGCAGCTCAAATTTCCTGAAAGGGACAATAAAGTAGTAAAATAAAAAAAAAGAAGTGATTATCGTAAGATAGCATATGAGAAAGTGTGCGACCAGATGTGGTGATTGTATGTTTACAAATGTAAAACCTACACCTGTAACCAACGCAGAAAGAACAAGTAACCGTCCCTGAATCATGATTGGGTAATATACAGCCTTCACAAAAAGTTAAGGACCACTTGCAAATATCATTCAACTTTTGTCGTGGTGGCATGCTGGTGTAGTGCTGAACATCGCTGAAACGGCGGCTTACGTAGGCAAACAAATGAGCACAGTTCATAACCAGGGATGCATTCTTTGACCTGCATCTCATTTTTGCTGTGCAGAAAGCCCCAGGTATCGCTCACTGAACATTGAAACTCGGTCTAGTTTTGCCGAAATTGCAGATTTTCAAACGCGCCAAGCATGCTGTGTGACGCGCACGTGCCATCCACACAGTGGTGGCCATGTTCACTAATTGCCCCTTAACCTTGCTACCGAATTTTACGGGAAAAATCTTATTCGTTTATTTTTTCTGATTTATTGAAACTGTCACCCATTATGTTGATTGGTCCTTAACTTTTTGTGAAGACTGTAGGAAGTACTAGTAATTACAACAAACTCAAGTTTAGTTCTTAGTGCAATGAAAGATCAATTATTCACAGCTAAACTGAAAACCTTCTTGTCCTACAACTAGATTCACCACAGATTTTGACCCATTCTGAGCCCTGTTGCAGGTGAAAGGGCAGCTAGGGTGCGTGCGTGCGTGCGTGCGTGCGTGCGTGCGTGTGTGTGTGTGTGTGTGTGTGTGTGTGTGTGTGTGTGTGTGTGTGTGTGTGAGTGTTATGTCAGTATGTGTTGCAGACTCTTATTAGTTTAGACGGTAATTGTGAAGCGCACTGAGCTCACCTTGTGAGGATACTGCGCTATACAAAAATGTATTATTATTATTCTCGTCACATCTCATTAATTAGATTTTGACTAGTCCATAACTGAATTGTGCTCTTACTTTACACCTTGAGTGCTGTTTCTAACGACACAATAGGGCACGTGAAAAACGTTTGCCAGACACCCGCGCAGTTTGCAGCACTGATGTTGCTCAACATAAATGTCACATTATATACAGATGTTACAATGTTAAAACTCGTATCAAGACGGCGTGTTTTTTAAACTTCGAGACTTCACAGTGCACGGTCAACTACGGCATAGTCAGACATACACAGTTTTCAGGGCCTGTGAAGCTGCAGCAATACCCGGTTGGACCTTTACTTCGCAGTCACATCATCCCGCGTGAAGACAACGGCGGATGAACATCGCTTATTCACAGTCTTTCTCTTACAGCGCCAGTCTCAGCTGCAGAGTCACTTATTTAGGCTCAGTTCGGACGTTAGGGGATGCAAATGTATACCAGTAAATTCCGTTGATACTTCGGCATAAAGTAAAGTCGTACCGTGGCAACGCAGTCAGCGGCCACGTGACTTCACCTCGCCAGACCCCGGAGTACATTTGCACCCCCTCCCGCGTTGCGCGGATACAGTCGCCCCCGTAGTAGACGACTGGAGTTTATTTGCCCGCCCTGCGCATGACTGGTGTAGATTTGCACCCTCTAACAGGCGAACTATACCAAGTGAGCCTTATGTAGACAGTCTTCCGAAGTCCGGAGCGGGAGTCCTGTGTTGGCCCAGCTCTGTACCATCGGCTTCACTGAAGTTAGCCTGTGTGCTGACGTGAAACCGGTTAGATTTGCTGGATGGCGTAGCATGACGCAGCAGGGCCACTAGACTTGCTAGATGGCGTAGCTTGATGCAGCAGGGCCACTGTTTAATTTACTAGATGGCATAGCTAGATGCAGCAGGGCCACTGTTTAGACTTGCTAGCTGGCGTAGCTTGGTGCTGCAGGGCCACTGTTTAGACTTGTTAGATGGCGTAGCTTGATGCAGCAGGGCCACTAGACTTGCTGGATGGCGTAGCACGATGCAGCAGGGCCACTGTTTAGACTTGCTAGATGGCGTAGCTTGATGCAGCAGGGCACTGTTTAGACTTGCTAGATGGCGTAGCACGATGCAGCAGGGCCACTGTTTAGACTTCCTAGATGGCGTAGCATGATGCAGCAGGGCCACTGATTAGACTTGCTAGATGGCGTAGCATGATGCAGCAGGGCCACTAGACTTGCTAGATGGCGTAGCACGATGCAGCAGGGCCACTGTTTAGATTTGCTAGATGGCGTAGCATGATGCAGCAGGGCCACTGTTTTGACTTAGAGATGACGTAGCATGATGTAGCAGGGCCACTGTTTTGACTTGCCAGATGACGTAGCACGATGCAGCAGGGCCACTGTTTTGACTTAGAGATGACGTAGCATGATGTAGCAGGGCCACTGTTTAGTCTCAGAGATGGCGTAGCGATGTTCGTCCGTCGGTGACCATGCACAGCCTGAACTAAGTGCTAACTCAGTTTCACTTTCCCAGGCGCTGAATATTAAATTCCACAGTATAACTCAGTGTGGAAGAGTGGACAATGCACTTTTGTTTTTGCACATGTTTCGCAAAAACACACTTTGTACGGATCCTGAACAACAGATAAGACAATTGTATAACCAGCGTGCTTCGTAGGCACTTTCTTGACAGCTTGGTGTCCGGTAACGTAGGATGCTCGAGTTCGACCAAAACTGACAACTGTCTCAAAGAGTAACCAGAATGTACATACGAAATAGACCGTTAGTATCGAGAAGACACTTGATAAATACAGAGAAGTGTGACCCTCGTGCACGCAGATACGTTTGCATCACTACCGTTCACAGTGCGAGAGTGCAATACAGGTGAGAGAAAATCAGAGCACTATACTCCCATTGTTAGCTCGTACGCTCTAGGGTACCGGTGGTCACTCAGTCACTGTCTTGTATTCATCACTGATGTAGCCCATATCAGTGCATACAAGACAACGTTCTAATTGTAGGCGCTGCCACAAGAGTAAGCGTTGTCCATAGCACTGCGGGCACACGCAGAAGTAGAAGCTGGGAGGCACTCGGTAAGTTTTGAGAGGCGGAGTTGCAAGCATGCGTCTTGCAGGACATGATACAGCCGTGGTACTGATCACCCCCGATCATGAACGGGCCGCACGTGTTGTCCAACAGCTCGAACCCGCACGACCTCACTATCAGCTCCGAGCTGGTCTTGACTGCAACAGAGTGACACAACATGTGAGAGGGGTAGGTTGGGTGGGTGTTTGGGAGTTTAACGTCCTTTTCCACCACATTATGGGTGATGTCAAAAGACGAGGCAACGATGAAAAAGCCAGTGCAAGTATTTGGCCCCAGGCGGGATTCGAACTAATGACCCGAGCATTGGAAGTCCAGCGCTCTACCAATCGGCCACCACGGCTCCCCCACAACATGTGAGAATAATAATAATAATGATAATATAGGCCCTTCATCCCAAATACTTGCCGAGTTAACCCAATACGCACGCTCACGTAAATCACACGCGTTCTCTCAGACACTAACACATAACATATAACAATCACGCGTTCCGTAGGGCCAGCTCATCAATTTAAGCTTTGGAATGAATTTTTAGAATTGGATTCATTTTCGATTTTTCTGGCATGAACATTTCCAGAGCGAAAGTGGAGGACGCCGGAGTACCCGGAGAGAAGCCCCCGACGGTCGGCCCGCATGAATGGCTTTTTTTCAGCGCACTATAAGACATCATCATCATCATCATCATCATTTTCATCGAAGCACCATGAATAATAAACGAAACAACGTCAGTACTCAAAACTTTACTCTTGACGTGTATCGCCCGTCTCTGTCTCCACCCCCTCCTCACCCTCTTCCACCCCCCCCCCCTCCAACCAGCCCCCACCCCGCGGCTCGCCCCTCTTCCCCTTCTTTAGTTTACCATTGATGCCCTTGATCTTGGTGCAGTATTTGGCTGGGAAGAGGCCGATTCGAGGGGGTAACGTCTCGTTACACAGGCGATGGTAGTACGTGTTGTTAAAGGGGTTGAACGGGTCACCGCAAGCTGGGTTGCTGCCGTTCATGGATTTACACTTGTAGCATCCAATACCCGCCTCCACTGCAACAAACGAAGAGAAAAATACCTCAGTTCAGTTTTGTTTAACTTTATTGTTTGCTAAAATCATAAGTTTTCTTTTTGGCTTGTGTTGTTCTTCCTTGTCGATTCTTTATAAAAAAAAAATCATTAGGGAAATGTCATTTAAAAACTTACGTTTCAAAACACCGATAAATAAGTGAATTCAATTCAGACGACAAAACAAAAAATCAAATTATGATCCCTAAGGCATTTTCTGTTCTAAAGCAAACAGCATCCCTTGATTTTCTGATAAAAGGGATAATTGCTTCCCTTTGGGTTGAAAGTGAGACGAACGAACGGACAACTGGACAAAACGGATCACAAAACTAATGCTCTTCCTTCTGTGAGCATTACAAAACAAACGATATGGCAAAATAACCATCCATACAACAGTAATTTGTAATCGATAGACCAATCAATCAACAGTAAATGGACACACATTCCGCCTCATATCCTGGCAACGCCCAGCCCAGGGTTAGAGTCTAACCTCGAACTAAACTAGCTCTAGGGTAAAATTTTCTGTTGTATTTTTTGTTTAACCAGGAAGCAGGTCCATTCCACCATGGTGCCTAATCCGTTAGAAAAGGATTTTTTTCTACCTTTCTTCGCTTCCTTTTTTCTTTATTTAATTTTGTTTTTGGTTTTGTTTTGTCCTAGTCTGGGTTAGGCCCGTAGCCGTGGGTTAAATTAACCTCGAGCTCTACATGCGGGCCCAGCAAAACAGCTCAGTTAACAGGCTACACAACGGTATTAGGTTCCGGGTCATGTAGTAAGGACTCGGCTAAATATAGTAGAAAAATCTTTGCCCCTTTTAAAATTTGTGTGCAGAGTATAAATGGCAATCTGGTGCTTTTTGTTGGCTTTGTAAACAAGTTTCATGCCAGGTAATAGTAAAATTAGGGGAATATGAGGCTGGCTTGTGGACTATTTGTATTCATGCGCGGCTGGCACAGGAGCCAGCAGACGACCGTGGAATGAGGGGGTATGTGGTCGCTGCCAACATTGCCAAAAAAACGGAACATTGGAATTTGTTTAAATTTACTCTACACATGAGTCTATGGCTGCCTGATTTTTGTGATTTTTTTGTGTGTGAATGTTAAAGCATTTCTATGGTGTCATCTGCAACGTTATGTGTATGAGGAATATATAGTGTTTTCCTCCAGATTTGCATCTGTGTTACGTAGCCAACGGTCTGTGAGCCTAAAAATGGCAGCATTGGTATTTTTGATTTAACCTAGTGCCTCGAGCGATGAGCAAGGCTTACCCTGGCAAACATGCAAACCCATGAAGGATGACAGAGAATAGAACAGGAAGGACAAACAGCAGACATGAACAAATAAAATACAAAAAAAGGTCGGGTGTTCTGGATGGCCCTGGTTGGTCAATACGCTTCTCGTGTTTGGAATCATGCACACGGTGTTTGCACAGAACAATGGCAAACAGAGCGAACCGCTTTGTTTCCTGGCAAACACATTGATTTGACGCCTGCACAGAGGGATGCGCCGGAACGAACAAACCAGACGGCAATTTGCTGACCAAAGGCATCTCACGACAGAAGAGTTCCGTCAAGGGTGATCACTCTCCATCTAGAGTGCAGACGATTCCTCCTTTACGAGAGTAATTTGGGGGGTATTGAGTACGGGCGGGAATGAACTGAGAATGGCGGCTTTCTGTTCAGTTCGATGTTCCTTGACTGTCGTTACCAGACTGTAGGGAAACTAAAGGAAGGCTGTGAAAATGCAAGACACTGTTCGGACTTCGTTTCTGCCCCTTGTTATGCGTTTGTTCCGGCCAACCAGCAGGGAGGGGGGGGGGGGGCAGTGTAGTAATAAGCCAGATATACTCCCCAGCTCGTTTGACTCGGGGCACTTCTAGCTTCACGCTGCATTGACCCGAGGCACTTCCAGTCTCAAGCTGCTTAGACCCGGGGCACTTCCAGCCTCACGCTGCATTGACCCGAGGCACTTCCAGTCTCAAGCTGCTTAGACCCGGGGCACTTCCAGTCTCACGCTGCATTGACCTGAGGCACTTCCAGTCTCAAGCTGCTCAGACCCGGGGGCACCTCCAGATCAACCAGTATTTCCAATCTCAGTGAGAGGATCCGACCCGTTCAATATCGGCCAGTATGGAAAATTACCGGCCTGTGATGACGCCTCTACGCTTTTGTCTCTTTTTTCTTCTTCTTCTTCTTATTACAGCCCATTTATGAAAGTGATGTGTGTGTGTGTGTGTGTGTGTGTGTGTGTGTGTGTGTGTGTGTGTGTGTGTGTGTGTGTGTGTGTGTGTGTTTAGACTTATTGAAAAGCGCTTTGAGCCAGCATCTGCTGGGATACTATAAAAGCCATATTATATTAATATTCCACTGAGACACGCACGCACTGTTGCTTGCAGGGCTAAAGTGTACATTTTCATGGAGCGTTATTCAACGTCAGTTGTGTCCTATCATAATATAAATACTGGTCCAGCCACCAAAGAGATGTTAATGTGTTGAATTTTTCCTTATGGTTGGATCCATGACCCTCGATTACAGGAGAGGGACATCATGACTACATTCACTGCAAGTCTAACGCGGACAGTGACGTAAGAAAGCTTACGTCATACCCGCCGTCATGCTTTGACGAAAGCATCATGACGCCAACAAGGCAATAGATGTGATCTCTTCGGCTATGATGCCCGATAAAGGCGAAATTTGTCACTAACTCGCGAAGCAGGGTTGAAACCGTGTCGCTTGTAACCCGGGTTCGTTAAATTATGCAAACGCACCTACCCGGGGTCGCTGGACCAACCCAGTAAAATTGGCGAGGATGGGTGGGTGGGTGTTTTGGGGTTTAACGTCCTTTTCCACCACATACGGGTGATATCAAAGACGGGGCAGCGATGAGAAAGCCAGAACAAATATTTGGCCCGAGCCGGGATAGGCCTACGAACTCACGACCCGAGTCCAACGCTCTACCATTCGGCCAACGCTGGTGAGAGTCAACGGCCTCGAGGTGACAAGCTTTCACCACTGAGTCACGGCATACTATTGGAACAAGACCTCACACCGAAAGTAAAAACTGTCCATTTTATCCAGATCAGCTTGACTACATAGAGCATTTTCTGTTTGAATGTAAGCGTGTGAAGGCATTATAAAAACACATTGAAAATATTATTAATTGTAAATTTGGGCATTGTTTTGTTTTGAATGCTGTACATGTACTATTTGGTGTAACGGACAAGGGCGGCATTTCTAAGGAGAGATGTCAGTTTCTTAATCATGTAATTTTAATTGGCAAAATGTGTATAAGTAAATACAGATACGGTACACCTACAAACACAATGAGCATGTTCGAAAAGGAAACTCAGTTAACCCTTTCAGCCCTGAAGGAATCTCAATAGCGATAACTCTCCTCTGCCTGGGAGTTTTTCAAGTGTGCTAGATCTAAAGCTGGGCTCTTGCATACAAAACCCTATTTCTCAAGAAGTATTGGATCCATCCTATAGGGAAATCTTCCACTGTGCAGAGCGTATGAGAGTCGGTCACATGCACGCATATTATTGTTTGGGTCTACGAGACCGTAGGTGATACGGTGGCAGGGCTGAAAGTGTTAAGACATCTGTCCATGTATTAATTACAAAAGTATTAATTTAAAACAGTGTGGAACCAGTGAAGAGAGGCCGATCACCCCCCCCCCCCCCAAACCCAAAAAACCAAACAAACAAACAAACAAACAAACAAACAAACAAACAAAAAACTCACGAATAACACAGTCATGGAACATAACAGGGCGTTGTTCTCGTGGGCTGGCTGCTGCAAAACACAAAATGTGTTTCGCGCTCCTCAGGAGACAACGGCGTGAGGAAGATCGGTCCCTTGGGTGTCGGGGGGGGGGGGGGTGAGTGCGACGGTCACACCCTGTCAACTCTCCCTCCAGACCAAGTGATAGATATTGCGGAGGACTCCTTCCGGGCTCTCGATCTATCGTCATGCGGATTGACTACAGACAGTGTAGGCCGTGCAGACGTCCACTGTACTAGTTCCAATAACCTTGCGTATGATGTATAGCAGAGCGGACACAGGGTCTTTCCTTAGCACTGAATTCCCGTTTTTAGTTTGCAAGATAAAAAGGTACAGACAGTCCTGGGCCCGCATGTAAAACTCGAGGTTAGGGATTTTAGCCCCGGGTGAAAGTCTAACCTCGAACTAAACTAGCTCTAGGGTTTTTTTGTTTGTTTTTTTTTAACCAGGAAGCGGGTCCATTCCACCATGGTGCCTGGGCCATTAGAAAAGGAATTTTTTCTACCTTTCTTCGCTTCCTTTTTTAAATTTAATTTTGTTTTGGGGTTTCTTTTGTCCTAGTCTGGGTTAGGCCCGTAGCCGTGGGTTAAATTAACCTCGAGTTTTACATGCGGGCCCAGTACGCTAAATTATCTGACCATGTGTTTTTAGTCTCGTTAGTAGCAGCTCGTGTGATATTCAGATGTACGGATTGTAAAATGCCTGCGTTTGAGTTTGTGTAGGTCAGTTTACGCAAATGTAATTTCTGTGTTTTAATTCGTGCCTGCCATGATTGGCTGTCTTCTGTTATTGTTTTTCCCTGCGTGTGAGTCTTGATAGACTTGCGGCCGTATTTCTGAACATACGGCTGTCATTCCTGTTTCTATTACTGTCTGACAAGTCTAGACAGTGGCCCTGCTGCATCATTCTACGTCATCTCGCATCACTTTTGTGCCAATAAACTGTCATGAAAGCTACAAAACTACCCCCCCCCCCCAAAAAAAAAAAAAAAAAAAAAAAAATCTTTCGGTGGGACTTAGGAAGTGTAGCCTAAGTCCTAAAATAAATGAAAACAAACAAACAAACAAACAAAAACTACAATATCAATAGCCCTCTCCTCCCTAAAGAAAGAAACAAACAATCGATAAAGCTAAAAGCAGTTTAAACGACCTTATTACGATATCACTGGTTATCCGGAATTAAAGCCAAATTTCCCAGACATCGAACAATTCACAAAACTTCAAAAGGCCTTTATACGCCTTGAAACACGTATACCAACGACAAGCACTATGGGGTAAGGGTGGGGTGGGTGTTTGGGAGTTAAACGTCCTTTTCCACCACATACGGGTGATATCAAAGACGGGGCACGATGAAAAAGACTGCACAATATTTGGCCCCAGCCGGGATTCGAACTCACGACTCGAGCATTGGAAGTCCAACGCTCTACCATTCGGCCACCCCGGCTCCCCCACTATGGGGTACGATTTTCACGAAGAAAGCAAACGATGAAGACGTCGACCATTTCAGTAACACATCTAATTAAACAGAGATCAGCTACCAGACCTTTCTTGAACTCACACAAGGAAAGTTACCGAAATGGCACACCCAATCAAGGAATGGAATTACTATCACATGGGACTAAAAAACCATCTGCCACATTGGTTCTTTCTCGGGGAAATTACCCAACGACAAAGAAAATCGATTCTTTGAAACCTCTGCCTGGCATTTATTCGAGTACACTCGGGACTTTCGCTAAATCCTTGCGTCACAAACTTGCGACAGAGTTTTCATAATCAGATTCAGTCCTCTTGGGAACAGTGTCAAGCAGGATTGTTCCAATGAAAAAAATGGATATCTGTAACATAACATTTTGTTATGTGCTAAGATACCCTAATCACGAGGCTTTACAGAACCTAACTTATCATTTTGGAACAGGCCAACTTCTGTCTGCGCCAGTACGCTCAAAATAGTCTATCTTAATGATTAGTAAAGCTCTGAATGCAATACACTGCCGTGTCTAAACTGTGCGAGCGAAAATTCAAACATTACTCAGCTGCTGCCTGCGACACTGACTCTCCGTAATTCGCGTCGCCTGAAGCCCTCTGTTGGCTCAGTCACAGCTTGTGAGATGCCGTCACTGTGCTTGAGTCTACAATGGTGCAATGTTGGACACGACCCCAAAACAGCTTGGAATGATTGTGAGCATTGCATTATGGAAGGGTGGGGCTGTATTAAACAGGAACAAGAAAATGAACAAGAGGGTGGGTGGGTGTTTGGGAGTTTAACGTCCTTTTTTCACCACATTAGGGTGACCTCAAAGACGGGGCAACGAGAAAAAGGCCAGTACAAACATTTAGCCCCAGCCGGGATTCGAACTCACCAACAAGAACAAGAACAAGACCAACAACAAACAACAAACATTATAACAACTATTCTGTTGCATGACCTGAGCACTGGTCCTGAGGAAGGTTGTTCTACAGAATATTGTCCTCTTACATATTTACATTACACATTACATATTTAGACTCTCATTGGCCTCTAATGTTCAGTTTTTAAGTCTTGAAGGTATTCCTCATTTAAACCCGACAGATTTTTAATATATTTACATCTTGTTTTAACGTGGAATGTTTTTGTTTTAAAGGACCTGGCAGGAAGGAACTCTGTATGGCCGCGAATAATATTAGTCTTTGCTGCTTGCGCGGCGTTAAGCCGTAACTAACTAACTAACTAACTAACTAACTAACTAACTCCCGAGGAAGGCTTACACCAAACCGGAATGTTGATAACACTCGGTTCTGCGTTATATTCTGTTGCACTGACTTTCACCTGAACACTGGTCCTTAGGAAGGCTTACTGTTGGTAACACCATGTTTCCAAGATCTTTGGTAACACTGAGTTCTATGTTATATTCCCTTGCACAGACTTTCACCTGAGCGCTGGTCCTTAGGAAGGCTTACATAAAGCCGAACTGTTGATAACACTGAGTTCTATGTTATATTTTGTTGCACAGACTTTCATCCGAGCACTGGTCGGGGAGCCGAGGTGGCCGAATGGTAGAGCGTTGGACTTCTAATGCTCGGGTCGTGAGTTCGTAACCCGGTTGGGGCCAACTATTTGTGCTGGCTTTTTCGTCGTTGCCCCGTCTTTGATATCACCCATTGTAGTGGAAAAGGACGTTAAACCCCCAAACCCCCACCCACCCACCCCTTAGGAAGGCTTACATAAAGCCAAACTGTTGGTAACACTGAGTTCTATGTTATATTCCCTTGGTCAGACTGTCACCTGAGCACTGGTCCTTAGGAAGGCTTACTAGAGACGAATGTTGATAACACTGGGGTCGATGTTACCTCTTTGTTCATCTTCTATATGTAAACATATTCTTAGCAAGTTTCAGCAGCTTTTGTAGCGTAAAAACACAAAGTATAATTAAGTTATAAAAAAAATTCTTTTGAGTCATTATCTTAAAATGACGTATTATCTCGGGATTTCGACAAAACGAAAATTAATACGATCCGACTGGTCAACCAAAATAGCTTTCAATCAGCGGCATTTTGCTGGAACCTCGCGAAAACAACCAGCCACGAGGCAAACTGGAGACGCAACACAAGACAAGAAAAGAAACCAGAAGAAACAAACGAATCAAGGATTGTAAATTGCCGATTGGCTGTCTGTGGGTTGTTTGATAGTTTGACGTCACCCACCCTTTCACCCCTCGTTGTTGTAATGCTCGGGTCGTGAGTTCGAATCCCAGCTGGGGCTAAACATTTGTGCTGGCCTTTTTGTTGTTGTCCCGTCTTTGATATCACCCGTACATGGTGGAAAAGGACGTTAAACTCCCAAACACCCACCCACAAGGGTGGACCTAGGCCGAACCAGTGTTTTTGCGTGTGTGTGTGTGTGTGTGTGTGTGTGTGTGTAGCACAGCGCACAGTCTACTCTCGGCTGAGGTGGATTTCCTGGCTTCGTTCCAGTACTGTGTCGTTCTGTTGTTGTTACGTAATTTGGTTCATGTTGCAGCATGGCTTACCCCCTCCCCCTTATCTGCAGCTACCCTACCCCCACTCCCCCCCCCCCCCACCTATTACCGCCACCAAACACGTACGCGTTTTTCCACCTCTTCTAATACTCAGTATAACACTTTCAAAAGGTCAGCCGTGTTTTGTCCGTTTTCTGTCACGGTCAGCAAGTGCTGTGTGCCAACCTTTGCTTTCGAGTGTTTGCCATTTCTACAGTTTCAGTCTGTATGGACGCTGACCCCACAGGTCCGCCTCATGCTTTGCAACTGACACCAAGTCACGTTGAAGATACAGTTTGATTGTGTATCGATTTTTGGCAGAGCAGCTGAGGGATTTCATTGCTTATTACTGGCCACCTCGGCGCAGTATCTTTGCACACGCAAGTTGTGTCCAGGATGCGAAATGGTGACCGGGTTTGTCTGTTCCACTTCAGTTCAGTTCAGTTCAGTTCAGTTCACTTTACTCTCTCTCTCTCTCTCTCTCGTATCAAATAAAGTTATTTCAATTTCAATTTCATTCTCTCTCTCTCTCTCTCTCGTTTCAAATAAAGTTATTTCAATTTCAATTTCATTTTCAATCTCTCTCTCTCTCTCTCTCTCTCTCTCTCTCTCAGGTGTGGTATTTTTAGATTTCAAGAAAGCATTTGACCTAGTCAACCATAACATTCTGCTGGAAAAATTAAAATGTTATTTGCCGAACTCAGAAACAACGTCTTTTTTCAAATCTTACCTGTCTGATAGGAATCAGAAGGTTCTGTTAAATGGTTCTCTTTCTTCCCTTGGTTTGGTGAAACACGGCGTGCCTCAGGGCTCTGTGCTCGGCCCACTTTTGTTTTGTTTATTTATCAATGATTTACCTCTCCATATAACTCACACCGAAGTCACATGTGACATGTTCGCAGATGATACAACCATCCACACTCCTGACACAGAACTTAACAACATCAGTGCACGACTGCAGCAGAGTCTGGACGAAGTGTCTGACTGGTGTGATAGTAATCACATGATTCTAAACCCAAATAAAACTGAATCAATGGTCATAACCACACGCCAAAAACATCAGCTCGGCCCCTTGTCTCTCAGCTTGTCCTTCAGTGACCGCGACATTCAGCAGGTTACCCAACATCGCCTACTAGGGATTACGATAGACAACCAGCTCAAATGGCAAAGTCATATAGACAATGTCTGTAAGACTGTCTCTCGTAATCTCTACATGTTGTCCAAACTAAGGTATATGGTCGATGTTGTTGCCCGCAAAATGTTCTATAATGCGCATATAAAGTCTCACTTGGACTACGCATCTACCGTGTGGGATGGTTCAGGGGAAGTCCACATGAAGAGGTTGAATTCCTTACACCGAAGGGCAGCGAAATTAATCCTTCCTGATCCCCTCTTGTCAACGGACCAAAAACTTAAAAAAATAGAGATGCTACCACTAAAACAGCAGTTTCAGTTTAATAAAGGTTTAACAATGTACAAGGCTTGGAAGCACACTCTTCCGCCATATCTTTGCTCCTTGTTTTCACAAAAAGAATCCCTTTATTCCAGGTCCCACAATCAGTTTAAAATCCCTCGCCCCAGGATTGACAAGTACAAATCCAGTCTATCCTTTTCTGGTCCCGATCTTTGGAATTCGCTGCCTCTCCATGTGAGATCATCCCCTTCACTTTATACCTTTAAGAAACGGCTTTTTAACTTTCTTCGTTCAGTTCAATAGAGCTGGAAAGCCAGTTTCGTCCACACGTACTTAGAAACCAGTCTTCACTAATCATTATTACCGTAGTCATTTACTAACACCCAACATGTGCATATTTACATAATCATGTTAGTTTGCATTAACTTTAATCATTTCTGTTTTCTTGGTTATCCCTGCCATCTATTTTAGCTATCATGCTTATTCTCCACCTTCTTGTATTTCATTTTTAAGTGTCTGTAATGTGTATACTCCTAAGCTTTTAGTCTTATGCTGTAGTCTAGCAACGGCAAGGTTGTAAACTGGCCCTTTGGCCAAAATCTTCTACCGTTGTAAAATAAAGGATTGTCATTGTCATTGTCATTGTCTCTCTCTCTCGTTTCAAATAAAGTTATTTCAATTTCAATTTCATTTTCAATCTCTCTATCTCTCTCTCTCCATTATGTTTACCATTTACTCGTACGTAGTGTTAATATGCTGTTATTGTCCTTGCTGTTCATGTTCATATGTTATGTGTGTTCATTTGATTCTTATTGTTCTGTTTTGTTCACCTTCATGATAGCGGCTCAAGGCCGGAATCAGTGAAATCTGTAGATCTCTCTCTCTCTCTCTCTCTCTCTCTCACACACACATACACACACACACACACGCCCTCGACTCTCAACACTCGAACCTTGTCACCATGCGAGAAGGCAGAACTGAAGTGCGCAAAGAAAGCAAAGGCCTATTCGCCATCACGCGTCTTCAGAAGTGTAGATCAAGTTTCCTGTGGAGAAGTATTCACAATTATCGATTCCTTTGTTCCTCTAAGTTGGAGAGGGGGTCAAACAACAGATATCGGCACACGTACACAACACGTGAAGGGGAAATACGACACCTAACTGTTCCCTACACCCTTTTAAGATGCAAAACGTGAGACAGCGAAAATGGATGAAACTGAAAGAGTGAGAGTCGTTGAAAAAAGCACAACTTGACGAAGCACAAGAACAGTGCCCTACTGCGCAGGAAAGGTTAAAGGCCCATTTTTTAAAGATTTTTATGCTCACAGATCATTCTCAGCCGTTCTTGTGGTGTTTAGCGCTTCACTGCTTAGACATCTGCAAAGTGACAGCGTCTCAAATTAAAAGGTTGGTACTAAGCCGACGCTGCAACGGAAGGGTACACAGTGACGCGGTTAACACAAGGACTGCGCGTCGGGCTTGCGGCACGGTCAACCCCGCTGAATAGAAAAATTTGAATTTCAAGTCAACCGCTCGTGCAGAGTGTAGACAGCATTGTATCGCATTATGAGCTCTGCTAGTCATTAAGATAGAGTATTTCGAGCGTACAGGCGCACCAAACATGTTAACTTATTTGGGACTTAGTAAACACAGAACACTTTAACCCTTTCTACACGGACCGATTCACGTCTGGCACCGGTTGCCTGGATCCAGTGGTGACATTTCACCATGTGGGCCAAAGAACTTCATATTTCATGGAAATGTTGCTTAGATGTTGTACTTGTATAAATGTACTGAACTTGGCTAAGTACATCAAAATTATTTGAATAGTTTAAATATAAACGTGTGTGTGTGTGTGTGTGTGTGTGTGTGTGTGTGTGTGTGTGTGTGTGTGTGTGTGTGTTTTCATGTAAACGCTCAAATTGCTGCTGCCAATGTACAGGTATTAATTTTTGTTGTTGTTTTTGTTGTTTAATGTCATTGTTGTCCCTTTCACTTTGTCAATTCCTCCATACCCCGATAGGGGCCAAAATCTTTTGACTCTTTTGACTCTCTTTGACCTTGACATCACCTTCAGCGGGTTGCCAAAGGAAACTTGACAGTAGACATATTGGAAAGGTAGGTAGCATGTTACGACTGTAGTCGCAGCTGGGGCAGAATGAGTTAATCTGCAAAACGTGAGACAGCTAAACTAGATGAAATAATTATGCCGAAGAAAAAAACAACAACAACAACAACAAAAAACCACCCACACATTAAAACCAAAGAGAGAGAGAGAAAAGACCAAGAATGCGACCAACAACGATACTTGATACGGGACTAGGTGCGGTAGTCACGATCCACAGTATATAATGACGTTACCAAACTAATTTCAGTCCACCTACCTTAGGGATGGATTTCTCTAAAAGTGTCCCCCAAAATAAACAGTCTTTGAAACAGATGCGGAATAATTGCTTCTAATTTTGTACGCTCCACCAAGATTGCCTTAGAGCTTTCGTTTCTTCGTTTTGCGCTGTATCGTTTTACTTTAGAAGTTGTAATTCGTTCAGTGTAAGTTGAGAGAATGTGTTGTTTTACGATTTTTACTTTTTCTTAGATTGTAAGGCGCTTAGAGCCTGTAGCCCAGGGATAGGCAGCCTGTCATCATCATCATCATCATCATCATCACTAGTAGTAGTAGTAGTACCATTATTATTATTATTATAGAAAGTGGGTGTTACATGGCAGGATCGTGATGCCTCAGAACGCTCGATAACACGGCGGTGTGACAGATCAGAAGACGTCTACCTGGTCATCCGGAAAAAAGGACCTGGGCGTCGTTAATGTGATAGGCGAAGATTTTTTTTTTTTTTTTTTTTTTTGCTGCCCCAACTCTTTTTGCCAGTTCCACTGATGTTCCTCCCAGGTGATGGGTGGAATCCACGGAAGGCTCGAAAGCTGGGGCAATTTTTAATTTTTTTTTTATTATGCATGATGATGGGGATGAGGATGACGGTAAGATGATGCTATGGAGGTCCGTGTGGTTTGGGACTGCGGGACGGGGCCACATTCCACGCTTGATACGCGAAAAATTTTCTCTTTGTCGTATGTGGCACCGTTCATTCGGGCCGACCCGTCAGGGGGTCTCTCCGGGTACTCCGGCTTCCTCCCCATCAGCTTTGTAAATGTTCAGCCCACAAAATAAAAATAAAAAAACAAAAACAAAAAACGTAAATGCAATTCAAAAATTCCTAAACTTAAATTGCTGAGCTGGACCTTCGTGATTGTATTGTGTTCCTGTCCAGTGAGAGAATGCGTGTGATTCAGGTGAGCGTGCGTGTTGGGTTTAGCTCGCGGCGTACTGAGCCAAAGATTTAGGTTAAAGCCCCTATATTAATAAGAAGAAGGGGGGGGGGATGACCCAAGGAGTATAGATGACAGAGACGGCCAGGGCTCCTCGTGACTCAAGGCTTCACTGGCTAGATTGATGGAACTCGGACAGGAAAACAGCCGATTTCTTCCGCGGCAGGACCGAGTGTGGGGGACGGGACGCACTTTTAAGTGGAAGATGATGCTATTTGTTGCCGGGTATTAAGGACCCTGTTGGTAACCTCACGTCTACATGTCAGACAGTATACACACACTGCCCGTCTTCTGCTGCCACTTACTCACGTGGACGTGGCGACTGAGGACGGAGAGGTTCTCTCTCAGAGAGAGAGAGAGAGAGAGAAGGTGGGGGCACCGGGGGTGGGGGGGGGACAGGAAGCGAGAGAGAGAGAGGGGGGGGAGAAGGTGGGGGCACCGGGGGGGGGGGGAGACAGGAAGCGAGAGAGAGAGAGAGAAGGGAGGGGTACCGGGGGGTGGGGAGGGGTGGGGGGGGGGGGGAGAGCGACAGAGAGAGAGAGAGAGAGAAGGGAGGGGCACCGGGGGGGAGTGGGGAGGGGTGGGGGGGGGGGAGAGCGACTGAGAGAGAGAGAGAGAGAGAGAGAGTGTGTGTGTGTGTGTGTGTGTGTGTGTGTGTGTGTGTGTGTGTGTGGTTAACACGAACACTTGTATGAGACTAGACCTCACGCAGACAAGTTCAACAGACCAACTTTCTCCAAAAAGCTTGACGGGCAAAGAGATGCAATACAACGCAAAAACTCAGTGTTCATGACCTGTGGATGCGTGTGTATGGGAGAGTTTGGTTAACACGAACACTTGTCCGAGACCAGACCAGACAAGCTCAACAGACCAATTTTTGTTCCAAAGAGCTTCCAGAGAGATGCAATACAACGCAAGAACTGTTCATGACCTGTGGATATCAAAGAGTGATACAAGAGCCTACTGAGCCTTCAAAAAGTTCAAAGAGGATATCACTGCCTCGGTTCGAAGTTAAACGGTCTTTTTATAGGGTTGAGCCTTTATTTAAGTTGTACATGCTGTCTTCTTTAACCGACTTCCTCTGTTGCTCAGCCTCGCTCCACGACTGCAGACTGGTCCGCGGACAAAACAACAACTAGACGCACTAAGACACCCATCTTCCTTCTCCTACCGTTACTGCCCCAGCTGCTTATTTGCATACTATTATTATGCATTATGCAGATATGTCTGGACCCTATCACACTGTTGAAAAAGGGGGAATGGCAATGACCAGTGCAAGTACAGTTCGTGAATACTAATCAGTGGACAGTGCGTCTCCTAGCCTTTGCTGTCGTCGTTGTTGTTCGTGTTGTCCTTTAACACATTTCGTGCCGCACACAAATATCCCATGTTTTTTGTTGTTGTTGTTGTTTTTTGTTTTTTGTGTGCTCTTTTTCGATTTTGGCCCTGTATGCGATAATCAGGCTAAATTAACGGTTCCTCTTATTGCAGCAAACACGAGTATAATCAAAGTACACAAATCCCACTGGGCCAAATTAATAATAATAATAATAATAATAAGTATTGTATAGGCGCTTTTCCCAATTTCACGAATCGGCTCAAAGCGCCGCGAACTGAACCCAACACGCACGCTCACGTGAATCACACGCATTCACCACACACTGGACATAAACGTATTACAATCACGTGGTGCGAAGGGTCAGCTCAGCTATTTAAATTTCGGAATTTAGAATTACATTTATTTTTTCAAATTTGGTGGGCTGAACATTTCCAAAGCAGAGGGGGAGGAAGCCGGGGTACCCGGAGAGAACCCCCGACGATCGGCCCGAATGAACGGTGCCACATACGAGAAGGAAAAATTCTTTGCCCCGAGTGGGACTCGAATCCCCCACCTCTCGCATTGGTGACAAGTCTCTTAACCACTAGACCACCGACCGCCCCACAAATTGAAATCCATGCAGACAAAATAAATTGATTATGATTTTTGTTTGTTTGTTTGTTTGTTTGTTTGTTTGTTTGTTTGTTTGTAGTGATGCCACTGGTGCACCACCCTTTAACTTACTTGGTAAGAATTGAGTTAAAGGGTTTCGGCAGTGAGTGTACACTAACATACGGCATGCCTCTTTCTGTTGTTGGTGGCGGTCGGTGGTCTAGTGGTTAAGAGACCTGTCACCAATTCGAGAGGTCAGGGGTTCCAGTCCCACTCGGGGCAAAGAAATTTTCCTTCTCGTATGTGGCACCGTTCATTCGGGCCGATCGTCGGGGGTTCTCTCCGGGTACTCCGGCTTCCTCCCCCCTCTGCTTTGGAAATGTTCAGACCACCAAATTTGAAAAATAAATGCAATTCTAAATTCCGAAATGTAAATAGCTGAGCTGACCCTTCGCACCACGTGATTGTAATGTGTTTATGTCGGGTGTGTGAGAGAATGTGTGTGATTCACGTGAGCGTGCGTGTTGGGTTCAGTTCGCGGCGCTTTGAGCCGATTCATGAAATTGGGTAAAGCGCCTATATAATACTCATTATTATTATTATTATTATTGTGTGTTGCGTTGTTGTCGTCGTCGTTGTCGTTGTATTTCTCACGGTTTAGGTTCAAGTCTAACCAGCCTCTCTCTCTCTCTCTCTCTCTCTCTCACACACACACACACACACACACACACACACACACACACACACACACATACACACACTTTATTAGCAAGCAAGTCTGATGATTGCTTGTAAACTTACCAACTTCTAAAATGAAAAATATTTATAAATAGTCTACCCGGTTTCTGTCGTTATACCTGGACGATGGTATACGGTACATGATACCAATGCTCTATATGTACTGTGCCTTGTGCTAGAGATGTGCTGTTTCGTATCTTATATATATATATGTGTGTGTATTGCGGTTGTGTGCGCGATCTGTTCCCCCCTTCAGTCACAGGCCATGAGCCTCCACTGAATAAAGCATTTGTCACTGTCATTGTCATTGTCATTCTCTGTATGTCTGTCTGTCTGTCTGTCTGTCTGTCTGTCTCTCTCTCTCTCTCTCTCTCTCTCTCTCTCTCTCTCTCTCTCTCTCTCTCTCTCTCTCTCATATGGAACTCTTTACCACTAAGTATCCAAAACATTTCCAAATTCACTGACTTCAAACAAATTCTACACGACACGCTCATCTGACCATATAGGTAGAAATGTGTTATATGCATGTTTTCGAATGTTAGTGACGACTTTGAAGTTCTTACTTGGCATACAGCCAATATCGACAAATGCCACGTATGTTTTGATTGTTTATCATGTCTACTTTTCTTCATTTCTTTTAGATAGTTAATACTTTTGTTTGTCTTTTTTCTCTCTCTCTTTTTCCCCCTCCCCCCCCCCCCTTGTTTTGATGTTGTCTTTTTACCCTTTAACGTAGATTAGCAGGACAGCTTGTAAGACAGGCAGTAATGCCTAAATGCTTTATCCTGAATAAAAAACGTTTCATCATCATCATCATCATCTCTCTCTCTCTCTCTCTCTCTCTCTCTCTCTCTAACAAGCCGGTTCTAGGTGCCTCCTGCCATTTTCTGGCAGAGCAAAACAACAGCAGCCTGCATTGTTTGAGAGGACAACGCGTTTTATTATTTCTGCCGTGCATAATAATGTCATAAAAATTCATGCCTGTGGCGTTTGCAGACGGATGCGATCGTGATAAAACCCAGCTGATTGATCGAAAAACTGTTAGGTTTGGACGTTCGGGGACACACAGCAAAGAACACGGGCGTTAATCAAAAAGGTTTGGCGGTGTTTTTGGTGCTATAACGATTCATAAGTTTTACGCAACGACGACGACAACAACGCAACACACAACAACAACAACAAAAAGAGGCATGCCGTATGTTAGTGTACACTCACTGCCCAAACCGTGTAACTCAATTCTTACCAAGTAAGTTAAAGGGTAGTGCACCAGCTCGTGGCCTCACTATAAAAAAAATCATAATCAATTTATTTTGTCCTGGCAGTAAATTCGTAAAAGTGTGTGTGTGTGTGTGTGTGTGTGTGTGTGTGTGTGTGTGTGTGTGTGTGTGTGTGTGTGTGTGTGTGTGTGTGCGTGCGTGCGTGCGTGCGTGCGTGCGTGCGTGCGCATGTGTGTGTATTTATTAATGTCTTCTTTACGATCACACAGAAATCCAGTAAATGAAGCTTTTTTTTAGGGGTGACTAGGATGCCTGAGGCTAATAGGGAATATAATATAGGCATTTTCAGCCTCCGTGCACATGCGTTCTTTGGCCAGTAGCACCGGAAACACTCCGACATCTTGATTGACCCCCATGTCTGGCGTTTGGGACGCAACCAAGAGAACAGATGACATATTATGGGGAGCTGAAAGAATGTAAGGCCGGTACTGTGATAGAGATGAGTGGGGGGGGGGGGGAGGCAGGAGGAGGGGAGAGGGGAGGGGAGGAATGGGGGGGGGGGGGGGCGGGGGGAAGGAGGGGGTAAGAGGTGGAGGTGGTCATTAAACAAAATCACTATTTCCGGTCGGTCTGCGGAGTAGCCTGACGTCAACTTTTTTTTGTTTTTTTTTGTTGTTGAAACCTTTCATTAAAAGTTTGAAACTCAAAGACATGTATTTGGCGTGGTGTCGATGTTTGGGTGCGCTCTTCTATTTGTACTCTAGGCCCATGCGAGGTTCAATCGATTCCGCTTCAGCCTCTTCTAGCCATGCACCCAAAAAAAGAACAGGAAATGAAATGCTTGGGCTACACAATACAGATGCGGTTTTCAAAGAAAATGCTATATATTACTATCAGACATAACGCTGTTCATGACACCCTAGAAACGCTTTAGAATTCACACACACACACACACACACACACACACACACACACACACACACACACACACACACACACACACACACACACACACATCCAGCAGGCAAACGTCCTATCTCTCTTCATTGTATCTGTACCGATGGCAGCGACCCCTCGATTTGCTTGAGAAAGCTGCCTGTGCGACGGCGAAACAGTACATCCTTGACGTCATTTTTTTGTGGGGAAAAAGACCATTACGTCATTGTGAAATCACACCCTTTTACCATCAAATGACGTCATGGTCTTATACCGCGTTGTGCCGTTACTCGGCAGAAAGAAATCAGATGGGTTGCCATGGGGAATCAGAGGGCGTGGCTACGGGCCTGTTACCTGTCCGCCATGATCTGACCCACAGACCTAAAAAAAAGATAGACCCACCGCCGCACGCTGCCACCGCTGCTTGCGAGTGTCGCTATCGCGGCCATCTTGCGAATACCAGAACTCAGAGGCTCTGTGTACAGGACGCCTCTTTCGAAATACAAAGTTCTTTAGAAAGACGTCATCAGAAATGTGACGTAAGATAAATCGGACCAATGCTATGCGAGCTATGTAAACAGCTGATAGCGTCTGGCACTTCCAGGTACTCGCAACATGGCGCGCGGCGGCGTCACACTTCCAGCACCGCAGGGGTCTATCTTTTTTTAGGTCTGTGATCTGACCCCAGCACAAGTCTTTCTGCGTGCAGATCTAAGGACCAGGGATAACCAACAACAATGATGGTCATCGGTATGTCTCAGCCGCGATCTGGTCGCTAGATCTCACACACGAACAGTTGCTGGCATCCTTAAAACAACAGGGTTGGTAGGTGGACGTTTTAGGAGTTTAACGTCCTTTTCCACCACGTACGGATGAAATCGAAGACGGGGCAACGAGAAAAAGGCCAGCACAAATATTTGGCCCTAGTGGGATTCGAACTCACGATGCGAGGATTGAAAGTTCAACGCTCTACCATTCGGCTATCCCGGCTCCACTAAAATAGCAGGTTGCAATCAGGGTCCAGAGTGAGAGATCCGCTGAGCCATCGCGGCTAACTGTACTCAGACAGTCTAGGGTTTGGAGCGAATGACGTTTGAAGCGTTGTGTCTAGACGAATGATTCTGCGTTCTTGGTACAGCTCAGTCTTTATCTGCAGACTTGTGCATGTCAGAATAGCTTTTTATCTCCAGACTTGTGCATGTCGCAGGGAATCAGTCGCGGGTGACTAAGTTTTATATGATTTTGCGTACACCGAGCAAAGACTTGCACTCATTTAATGCAAGCTTATGTTGTACTCGTGGAGCCATCGGGACTCAACATGGGAGTTACGGCCCCCTATGCAAATGGCGACTAGCAATAAAGCCGACCTGTATGTCAAAGCTGGATCTTTTGAGTTCAATCTGAGCGGAAGCTGATTTTTATCAAGTGGGAGATACAACAGCTTCAAAGGGCGTAGAGAAAAAGTACTTGGAAACTCCAGACAGAACAGGCGGTACCAAGATAGCTCAGTGGTGCCGTAGGCGTCAGACCGTCGGTTCTTAGTTGACCTGTATTACGTCACTGATATTTCTGCCCTACGAAGTCAGTCCGAAGACTGACGTAACACAGAGATTTGCTCGTGAAGTCTGCCTCAGACCTCATGACGAAATCTCTGTATTGCGTCATTTCTGCCCTATGAAATCAGTGCGAGGTCGTAATGCAGAGATTTTCACCGTGAACTGAGTCTGCCAACAGTCGCCCGCCGCTAGTGATTATGACGCGCCAGACTGACTTACGTCACACTCTGCTCGCCCCGTGTTTCAGATAGTCTGCTCATGATTGACGTCACCACGTGGCGATGTCTGTCTGACTGAGATGAGAGAGAGAGCGGTGATAGATGGAATTTCTCTTTCCCACTGGCTAAACTGCCCACAAAGTGCTTCATCATCGTGCTGCAGCTACAATCCACCACCAAGCTGACCGTGACCAGCGCACGCGAGAAGCCCATAAACTTTACCTGGAGCATACCATCCGTCCAGCTCTGTAGGCCGACAACTCTTTCTTCCCTCGAACGCTGAGAGCCTGGAACAAACTTCCAACAAGCACCACCTCGGCTCCCTCACTGGAAACCTTCCGGGCAAGACTTGGCTGTAGCTTCCACAACCTGCAGCCAACCCCCGCCATCCCCCTAACTGTACTCCCCCCCCCCCTCCTGCCCCCCCCTCCCTCCCTTCCCTCAAATGTAAATAGTTTTAACATGTTTAACTTTCTTACCTGATCACCCTCCGGTCACAGCGTCACACTGTTGAGTTATTAACGCTCTACGAGCCAAACTCACTAGTGGAAGAAAAAGAAGAAGCAGTGTACGAATATGTACTGAGCCTGTACCAGTGCACGTCTGCTCCCTCTGTACTAAGGAGGAGAGCCGGGGTGGCCGAATGGTAGAGCGTTGGACTTCTAATGCCGCTCGGGTCGTGAGTTCGTATCCCGGCTTGGGCCAAATATTTGTGCTGGCTTTTTCATCGTTGCCCCGTCTTTGGTGTCACTCGTATGTGGTGGAAAAGGACGTTAAACACCCAAACACCCACCCACCCACCCTCTGTACTAAGGTCACCATACGGGGCCCTCACATTCACAACGCGGCTCGGCTGCAGAGGTGAGCTGGCCCTTCGCAACACCGTGATTGTAGTATGTGTTCGTGTCCGGTGCGTGAGAATGCGTGTGATTCACGTGAGCGTGCGTGTTGGGTTGGGTTCGGTTCGCGGCGCTTTGAGCCAGTTCTGGAAATTGGGCAAAGCGCCTAGACAATACACAGTTAATTTTATTATTAGTATCAATGATACGATGCGATGCGATGCGATGCGATGCGATACGATACGATACGATACGATACGATACGATTCGATACGATGCGATGCGATGCGATGCGATGCGATGCGATACCATACCATACCATACGATACCATACCATACGATACCATACGATACGATACCATACGATACGATAAATTTGTTTGCTTTCATGATCGTACAGGAAAGAGTATTTTATGTGGCTTCAGTTGCTCCCCAAGGTAACCTGTTTCGAGAGTACAGGCGCACTCGCATGTGACATGACAAACGCGTGATAAATATTACACGGACCGCATTGGACCTGTTTCCCCCTAGCCACAGCCACGCTGTGTTCCACACTCGGGTTATGTTAGAGTAGTGGTCAATTAATACATTATTCAATAAGGCCAGCGTGCCGCGAGGACGCGGTAATGCTATCGCGGAGGGAGGCCCTTCCGAGGTGATTCGATACAGGCTGCGTACCAGAGATGCAACACATAAGGTTGCAGATGACACCCTAGAAATGCTTTAAAATCCCCCCCCCCCCCCAAAAAAAAAAAAAAAAAAATTATAAAAAAAAAATCAAAAGTCAGGCAGCCATAGACTCATGTGTAGAGTAAACTTCAACAAATTCCAATTTTATTTTTTTTTACAATGTTGGCATCAACCACATACCCCCTCATTCCACGGTCGTCTGCTGACTCCTGTTCCAGCCGCCCATGCATACAAATAGTCCCTAAGTCAGCCTCATTTTTCCCTAATTTTACTATTACCTGTCGTGAAACTTGTTTACAAAGCCAACAAAAAGCACCAGATTGCCATCTTTTCTTTTACTCTGCACACAAATTTTAAAAGGGGGCAAAGATTTTCTACTATTTTTAGCGGAGTTCTTACTACATGACCCGGAAGCTAATACCGGTCTGTAACCCAAACTGCACGCGCCGATTTCGCCTCTCATTTCACCTCTGCAACAGTTGATAATCACTACGCGCATGTAGGTCGATCAGACTCCCATCAGTGCACTGCGAGTGTGACTCGTAAGCAGCCAGAACCTCTCCTCCGCGCGAAACACGCAAAGCAACCGAACTGGAACCGAAGCACTACGTCAACAATTGATCACATCCGCAAAGTAGTTCCCGGGAAACGCGAGCCTAGTTTGATTATCGTCGATTTAGTTGCACATCTTTAGCGTGGTATTAACACATTTCATGGCAGCTTAGATATCGGTATTGCCAAAGATACGGAAAGGGACACCGGGAGATAAATGACGCTTTTCCGTCAATTTTCCTAACTGTGGCTGAGACTTAGATGGTGGTGACGTCACAGTCGAAGTGCGCTGTGAGGAGGTGATTAGGAGCCTAATGTCTAGAGGGTTTTTTATTTTTTTATTTTTTTTTAACGTGTGATGGTTTCTAATGGCAGAAAAACCCTGGATCATCAAGATCATTTACCTTTTGCTTTTTATTGTGTTTTTTGTGGTTTTTTTTTAATCTTAGTTTTGTTTTACGATTTTATTCTTTTTTTCTTCTTGTTTTCTGTTTTTCTTCTTTGTCTTTCTTTGTCTTGTACTTTAGCGAATACAATATGGCTTATATTGCTTCACTCTTCATTATTTCTGCTTGCTTCTGAGACTGACTTAATCCAACTGGAAGATTTCCTATTTCACCAATTACGCCCCATTCACGACCTTTTCAAAGTCATTTTAAGCTGTATTGTTGCCTCCGGGAATACACGACTTATAAATCACTGCTGGTCAATACAGGCATTTTGATTTATATAATCACTTCATTAATTGTGTCGTGATGTTCCGTTAGACTTGTCGCGCGCGTATACACACACACACACACACACACACACACACACACACACACACACACACACACACACACACACACACCACACACACACACACACACACACACACACACACACACACACACACACACACACACACACACTCTGGCTAACACGCCACCAAAAGACATTTTCTCGATTTTCTCGTCCTTCAAAGGCCGTAGAAAATTCAAATGACTCAAAAACACCAACCTGATCAGAAACTTCACAATCCTGGAAAAAAAATTGAGGAAGTGACTTTTTCCCCTTTTTTTTTTTTCTCGCATAAATGACGTACGTCCAGTAATTCCTAGATTAACGGAGTCAAGGCACGCCGAGAGAGACATAAGAACGTCTGGAAAGATGTCGTCTGGAAAAAGGCCCTAAGTGTCACAGACTGGATGTGCGCTTAGGCTGTTCTTTACCGATGACAGTAGACATTAAATGAGATTTTCCTTTAAAGGGACATAGCGCAGAGGTCGTGTGTCATTCTAACAGTTTGAATGGACAGAGAGAGAGAGAGAGAGAGAGAGAGAGAGAGAGAGAGAGAGAGAGAGAGAGAGAGAGAGAAGGAAATGAAGGAGAGAAAAAGTACACTTGATAAACAAATCAAAACATACGTGGCGTGTGCCGATGATATTGCCTGTATGCCAAGTAAGAACTTCAAAGTCGTCACTAACATTCAAAAACATGTATGTAACACATTTCTATCTATACGGTCAGATGAGCGCGTTGTGTAGAATTTGTTTGAAGTTAATGATTTCGGAAACGTTTTGGATACTTAGTGGTAAAGAGTTCCATATGGATGCCCCTGAGAAAGAGAGGCTACATAAAAATTTTACAGATATCAACCCTTGGACGAGGCACTGGGGGCAGACTGTTCCTTTTGTTGTGTTGTTTATCATGGTTGAAATTAAATAGTTGATGAAGATATGTTGGGGCTTTGCGGCAAACATTTTTTTTTTTTTTTTTTTTTTGGCTTTGACAAAGTTTATTCCAATTGTGTATTTTTAACAAAATATATACTGTGGGCAACAATTTTGTGCATCAGTAAGCATTTGTTAAATTCCAGATGCTGTTGTTCAGGAAGAAGTTTGAGGATTTTAAACTTTGGGTGGGGAGAGAGAGAGAGAGAGAGAGAGAGAGAGAGAGAGAGAGAGAGAGCACATGAATTAGGTAATTGCTGAGATGTTGGTTTTTTTTAAACTCTGTATGTGGGTGTCATGTTTCATGATTACTTGGTCACTGTCCTCTTTTTCGAACAGGAAGTTGGGCAAGATAACCCATTTATATGCCTGGTGAAAGAGAACGAGGGAATAAAGGAAGCACTACAGCAGGAGGAACGGAACATCCGATTATGTGGAAAAAAAAATAAACCCGGCCATTTTTAGAATGCTGAATCAACACTCATAAATAACACGTCAAAGCCACTTCTAAAACATAGGGGGAGCCGCAGTGGCCGAATGGTAGAGCGTTGGACTTTCAATGCTCGGGTCGTGAGTTCGAATCCCGGCTGGGGCCAAATATTTGTGCTGGCCTTTTTCTTGCTGCCCCGTCTTTGATATCACCCTTATGTGGTGGAAAAGGACGTTAAACCCCCAAACCCCCACCCACCCACCCTACAACATAGTAATTTTTTTTTAAAGAAGGAAAAATGGAAGAGAGATATGGTCAAGTGGTTAAGGTAGCCGACTTCGGTCCCTGGTGCGCAGCAATTTGCTTGGTTTTTTTTCCCCGTACCAAATCGGGTCAAAAGCACGTGCAGACTCGTGTTTACAGTGCCTGTCTCGCCGTCTTCAGGCTCTTGTACGCACGCGTGCGCAAAGTCGAGTGCACGTTAACAATCCAATTCCATGCGGGAGAGGCCGAGGAATTGAAAACAACCACACGCTGTGCATGCAGGAAAAAGAAAAAAAAATAAAGCGGCAAGTGCCCCGGCGTAAATATTGAACTTTTGGAGTAAATGAACATTTCCAAAGCAGAGTATATACATCCCCGGGGGGGGGGGGGGGGGGGGGGGTATTGAGGAGCCAGAATTTCCCTCACAAATGTCACGGGATAATTGAATATACCAATAATAAAACATGTCCACTGGAACATAATGTACACGGAAATATAAATACACGGTCATAATATAGGGTGGGTGGGTGTTTGGGGGTTTAACGTCCTTTTCCACCACATAGGGTGATATCAAAGACGCGGCAACGATGAAAAAGCCAGCACAAATATTTGGCCCCAGCCGGGATCGAACTCACGACTCGAGCATTAGAAGTCCAACGCTCTACCATTCGACCGTTATAATATAGAGATTTATTTTATTTTATTTTTATTTTTTTTATTTTTTTTTATTTATTTTTTTTTGGGGGGGGGGGGGGGGGTGTCTAATACAAGTACAATATTCAAACCAAAATTCTTATAAATCACAGGAACACCTGAAAAAAAATCGATAACAAATCCAGCTGAACATAGATTTATGATGGAACACAGTGAATCATTTTTGAATGTTTTGTATAATTTTCTTCTTTATTTTAAAAAATTAATAATTTTCTAATTTTTTTTTCTAAATAAATAGCACAACAAAACTAACATTCTCATAAATAAAAAGTTCACGACAAATCTATAAGAATATTAATAATGATAAAAAATAAAATCCAGTCGAACCTAGATTTATGACGGAAAGAGAACACCCAGCAATTTTCCGAATGTCGGTTGTAACCGTGGACGGACGTCCGAACAAGTCATAAAACTCTGAAACACGACCATGGGACGTGACAAGCTGAGTTTATGGATTCTGCAACAGGGCGAATTGTATTTCCTAAAATGGTATTGATCGAGGGGCCCCTTAGATGCACAGAGCCCTAGTTAAGCGATTTATGGGTGGGGAGGACTTGGGGAAGTGCTGGCCAATATTCACAATACAAGCGAACAGCAAACGCCTTTGGGCTCCGGTGCACGAAGAGAGGCCAGGGTGTAAGCCTGAGACTAGCATGAGTGAGTGAGTTTTTAGGGCTTAAAGCCCATCTGTCACGCAAAAAAAAAAATCAAAAAACGTCAAAATACGTCAAAAACAACCATACATCAGATTCAGCAGTATCTCAACTTTCAGAAAATACCTATGTTTACGCGCAACATTGTGCCTTCTTTTTTTTTTTTTTTTTTTTTTGCAAGGTGCTCCTCGCTTCAGTCCCTTGGTTTTTCGTAGAAACAAAGCATCCCATCCGGGGGATTTCCTCTTTCCCATCCGGGGATTTCAGGTAATATCATCATAATTTTATTTTAATCTAATTCGCAGCTGAGTGTGCCTGCACTACTTGAAAAAAAAAATGCAAAGTTGGACAGAGTCAAAGGATGCAAACTGGTCTACGGGGCAGAATAAACCGAGGACATGCAGGAGACGCTGCACCTTCATGCTAATTTCTCGAACTTCAGATTACAAAAAAGCGTAGAAAACAAATAGCAATTACAACTAGGTAAAACAAACATAAAATTAATACTAAGCGCACATACAGGAAATTTTGCAACTTATCATCTCCTGGGTAAGCCTAGCTTGACTACATACATCGCAAATAAGGCAATGAAACGTTTGTGTTTATGGACTTCTCGGTGATCCTAGCGGTCACGAAGCCCGATGAAGGTTAAATTTGTCACCGACGCGTGAAGGCTTCATTGCCGCAATGATGGCCGAGAAGTCAACAGACACAGACAGTTCATAACCATTGTAACGCAATCTGGCCCAACTCTGTACCATCGGGTTTCACCAGTTACCCTCTGCACTGACCCGAAATCGGCTAGCCGAGACTTGCGCCGAGACAAGTGATGCCTAAGAAGCAAAAAACAAAACTACTCGGTGACAAGGAAAGTGGACAGTTCTGGACAACTTTGTGGTCAACCTGGTATTTCACAGTGTGCACAGAAGCGGTGAGTTCTGTCGCATTCGCCAGCACAGTACATTTTGAACCTGTTTCGGGGATTATTGCCTGCCTAAGTTGTCTTCCTTGCCGCAACAAGCACGCATTTATCGTGGCTGAGCACAAAGTTTCAACGAAAAATGCATGCATGCTGCGCTTTTATGTATGCACGGGGGGCAACTCGTGCAGGTAATAATCTCTTTAACAGGCTGAAAATGTACTGTGCTGGTGAATGCGACAGAACTCACCGCTTCTGTGCACACTGTGAAATAGCACGTTGACCACAAAGTTGTTCAGAACTGTCCACTCTCCTTGTCACCGAGCGTGTTTGTTTTTTCCTTCTTAGTGATTAGTTGTCTCGGCTCAGGTCTCGGTTAGCTTGTTTCGGGTCATTACAGAGGATAAGCGTAGTGAAACCCGATGGTAGAGAGTTGAGTCTGACCGTGCTGCGTGCTGTGTGACACACTTTCTGGCCCGTCTCTCCATTCGTAGGTCGCTTCTAAAAATACCTCACACCCTATCAACAAATAACTCGCAACGCAAACCATTTTCATGAGTGATCTTTCATTAATCAGTAATCACAAATCGTTAGATAAGACAAATTATGAATGGTTTGAGTGAAAAAAAATTTGTCAAGGAAAACCTACAAAACAACAACAAACAAAGGGCACTCATTTCTGTGCGTAGGCGAGCGAGGTGCGCACTGGCTCATTGGAATGTGTCTGGCCGGTCCGGATAGTTGTGCAGCGGGAACGTTTGAATACTGGGATTATTTCTGATAAATATTGACAACGTACTGTGTGATGTTCGAAGTGGGATTCGTGCAGCTTTGGGGTGACAGAGATGATGCTGTTCGGACAAGCGGTAAGCGAGGTGTCAGTGTACTCAAGCCAAGGCGGCGTTTCCAGATCTGCGACACACATTTTCCGACTGTGTAAATGACCACGTGGAACGGTTGCGCATCACTCGCCACTCGACTTTCGATGCCTGTTAAAATTCTTGTTTTGCTTTTTGATCATGCGGTGTGGTAAAACGTTCGTCTCAGTTCCATTGACGAAAGGCTACTGGCCAGGTCGAAATTAGGCTCTTAGTCAGTCGTGACTAGTCATGTCGTCTGCTAATGAGGTTAGTGACCTTCGTGCACCGACTCGTGTGTTCATACGCTGGAGTTCCAAACGCAGGTGATCATCGACTTGGGATCATCGTGGAATGATCGCCAGTAATTTTTAATGCGCTGACCAATGAGAGCGTCAAACTCGAACGTGATTGCGTTATAATGGACGCCCTATGATGATATCCGATCGTAGTATGTCTGATACTATGAAGCTAAGTCTCACACTAGTCTAGTCTCTTTTCATGCATCGAATCCCAAGGGTTTAATGAATGGAGGGAGACTAAGAAAAAAATAGAAATTTTTCCTGCAGTAAAACGATTTTTTTCCGCCAAAAAAATGCTTTAAAAAAGGTATTTTGCAGTAAAACAGTCATATATCGGCAACCATGTATGCTTTTTCATCGTATATACATCTGTCTCATCGTATATACATCTGTCTCATCGTACTCCATCAAACCGCAACGTTACACCCCGCGGGTACTACAAAGCAAAGACGAACAAACAGAACGCAAGCAGTGATGGTGGAACAGACAGATGGTGATAAATTGGGCAGAACGTAAACAGAAATTTGCATCAGACGACTGCCCGTGCTAACATACTATTGATTATCGACCGAATCAGCGAAACAACGTTTGCTGACAAGTAGAGATCGAGGCTGACAGAACATGGTTTCGTGTCTCTCCTTTCATTTTAACGGTACCGTCACGCATGACCGAATCCAAATTGTTTCATCGGTTACAGCGTCGGGGAAATGCGTTTTGGATGGTTTATTGCATATACAATTTCCCCCCAGGAACTGAACGCTAATTTTTCTCTTGGCTACTAGAACGAAATACGTTAATGCAAAGATGCGTGTCCGAGGTCTTTTCTGCATGGATGCTTTCGCAAGGGGCATTAGCTGTCGCGCTTTTAATAATTATTTCGGGATAGGAAAATGATCGAAGTAATCGGCTTCTCTATCAAAAAGTAGTTAGCGTAAAAATAACTACCTTGTTCAAGCACGGCTTGATTTTTGTCATTATTGGTAATGCTTGAGGTACGGTTGACTGGTTTTCGTGTTGTTTTGTTATTTATTTTGTTGTTGTTGTTGTGTGGTTGGTTCTGGTGTTTTTTTCCCTGTTTATTTACTTTCTGGGCCTTTTCAGTACGTGTATGCTTCTTCATTTTATTTATTTATTTATTTATTTATTTTTTGTTCTTGTTTGTTTGTTGGTAGGTCGGTCGGTTGGTTGGTTGGTTGGTTGGGTGGTTGGTTGTTTTCGTTTGCTGGTTTGGTTGGTCGTTTGTTTTTGTTTGTTTGCTTGTTTTATTTGGTAAAACGGTTATCCTTGCAAATTAACTTGGGAAAACATACTCTGACGGAAATTTCAACGGTGTTGTCTCAATACTAATCACTCTTGTTTTGCCATCCCCTTTAAATTCTAGCTTTCATATCACAAAATATCCTCTCCTCTCACCCCCCCCCCCTCCCCAAGAGGGTGGGTGGGTGTTTGGGAGTTTAACGTCCTTTTCCACCATATACGGGTGATACCAAAGACGGGGCAACGACGAAAAAGCCAGCACAAATATTTGGCCCCAGCTGGGATTCGAACTCACGACCCGAGCATTGGAAGTCCAACGCTCTACCATTCGCCCCCCCCCCCCCCCCCCCCTTCCCAAGAGAGAGAGAGAGAGAGGTGCCAAGCATTACTGTCCCTTCCCTTACGCCATTGATTTTTGCGGTACACTCCCTAATCCCAAAGGGCTGCTGCAGTTTCCGCTCCCGTTCACTTATTCGATAAATATTTGAGCAAATCTAATAGGGGGGGGGGGGGGGAGGGGGGTGTGTCCACATGGTGAGGAATAGGCTTTCGATGGAATGATTATTCAACACATGCTGTGCCTGATGACCAAATCATTTCACTTGCCGGCTAAGTGGTGAGGGTTGTCATAGGGAGCATGGTGATTTCCCGCGAGTGATTGTTTCTTTATGCTTCTCAGCTTCCTCCATAAAATCTGGTTGTTGTTGCTGCTTTTGGCGGGTTTTTTTTGTGTTGTGATTTGTTTTTGTTTGTTTTTTCCCTCTCTCTCTCTCTCTCTCGTGTGTGTGTGTGTGTGTGTGTGTGTGTGTGTGTGTGTGTGTGTGTGTGTGTGTGTGTGTGTGTGTGTGTGTGTGTGTGTGTGGTCGGTGTTGTTTTGCTTTCTTTGTTTTCTTTTCTTTTAATCGGTATTCTTGTGTTTCCTTAGTCCTCTTTGCAAGAGGTGTGTGCGTGCGTGCGTGCGTGTGGTGTGGTGTGGTGTGGTGTGGTGTGGTGTGGTGTGCGTGTGCGTGTGTGTGTGTGTGAGAGAGAGAGAGAGAGAGAGAGAGAGAGATCTAACAGCTTTTTGTAAGCCTCACTGCGGCATGTCTCCGAAAACAGTGTGTGTGTGTGTGTGTGTGTGTGTGTGTGTGTGTGTGTGTGTGTGTGTGTGTGTGTGTGTGTGCGCGTGTGTGTGTGTGTGTGTGTGTGTGTGCGTGTGCGTGCGTGTGCGTGTGCGTGTGTGTGTGTGTGTGTGTGTGTGTGTGTGTGACAGGGGGGGGGGGGAGAAGGGGTATTTTGGTTCTTGGTCACACACACACACACACACACACACACACACACACACACACACACACACACACAGAGTAATACACAATCACACTAAATGAAACTTGAGTCCCATAATACTGTACGGAGTCCTATGATATTAAAATTGTTCTGCAGGGGGAGTCCATGTATTTTACGAGTAACATCGGCGTGCGCAGCAAGACTAAGAAACAGAGCAGAGTTTGGTTTCGTGCATAAAAATGTCTCTGTGGTATCGATTTTTTAAAACCATTCCTCAGTCTTTCCAACCTAATCATGTTGACGTTTCCTTGAAAAACAACAAGGAGCTTGTTATTAAAGGGAGTGGTGGAGAAAGCCCATCTCGAAAAAAGAAAGAAAAACAAACTAGACAAAACAAAAAAAGAGTCGAGGTCAGGGTCTGTTTTAGAGAGAGAGAGAAAGAAAGAAAGTCAAGTCGACCTTCACACACACACACACACACACACACACACACACACACACACACACACACACACACACACACACACACACACACACACACACACACACACACACACACACACACACACCCCTTGCAAAGAGGACTAAGGAAACACAAGAAGAATATCGAATAGCTGAACAAAACGAAACAAACAAAAAGAACAACAACCACAAACAAACAACAAAACTGACAACAACTTGACGACCACACACACACACACACACACACACACACACACACACACACACACACACACACACACACACACACACACACACACCACATACACGAGAGAGAGAAAGAGAGAGAGAGAGAGACTTCATATTACCAGGATCTAAAAAAAAAAATAAAAAAAAACACACGTACAAAGCTCTAAACATTCAGGTAGTCCAGTCATTTTTAAAAGTCGTCGGGCCAGGGGAGTCTATGTGTTTCGGGAGTCAGAGAGAGAGAGAGAGAGAGAGAGAGAGAGAGAGAGAGAGAGAGAGAGAGAGAGAAACAAGAACTTTTACAACGGTAGAAGCTGCATGCATATTCATACCAAGAGAGAGAGAGAGAGAGGAAGTGAGCTGAGCTGAGCTTCACGTGCACTGACCTGTTACGTCCCAAACGAGGGCAAGAAGGCCACTGAAGATGATTTGAGTCACACAATCCATCTCTGCGTGCAACTCTGTAGACTGGTACACAAGCTGATCCAGTCGGCGTCTATGTCATCATTCGATGACTTCCCTATCATGCAAGGCACCGTTGATCGTGCAAATACGCCTTTGTTGATGTTGTTGTTGTTGTTGTTCGTGTTGCTGGCGTCACCTGTCAGCTGACCGACTTACCGGGTGGACTCAAAGTTTGTCTGGTGAATGGCATCCTTGAACAAACAAGCGAAAGTGCGATCTTCGTGTACACGGAACAAAGTCTGAACTTTTGTGCAAACCTTCGTCCGTTTTAAGCACCTGCTGTTTTTCTTACCTGCACACTCTTTTTGAAAATTTACATTCACGAAAAAACTTCACGCTAATCAAAAGTATTCATAAGTTTTACCAATACGCGAAAGTCTTGTCATTCAAACTTTTTTTAACCTCAAAAGGATCACGGCATTCTTCATAAAGTCTTTTGTTCATACCATACACTGCTCTGTTGAACTAATACATTCAACCACATTGTTCTACACGTCGCCTGTATTTATACAGACGAAAATTTCAACCGACTGAATAGCTTACACTCATTGTTCATCTAGTTTCTTGAGAAAATTTCGATTTCCACGAAGTTGTCGATACTTCACAACTGTCGTCTGCTGGCGGAGCAACTGACGGTCGTTGTTCCAGTTTGTTTAAACGATTTCCACTGCTTTGATATCCACCCAGCTCACAACTCCCCGCGGCTGTAACTTCGGGTTGGCTCCCCGCCCATCTGCTCGCGCGGATCACAGGAACTGGAGCACGAGGCAATCAGACCGGAAGTGCACGTCGATACCTGTATACTAGGCCTGTCACGTGGTACGTCTGATGTGAACTCCATGGCCCTGACGGTCGCTGGTCGGATATGGTTTTATAAAGATGACACTGGCTGAATTTTAGTTGGGAGTGTAGTACTAGTGAAGCTTACTTGCAAATACCTTACGACGTTACATGCGTCTAGAATGTCCGAATGTTGTCAGTTCGCTCGTTGACGTCTGTCTTCACGTCAAAATCACTGAGTCACCTCGGCCGCCGCACTTTACCAAACTGGTCAATGCCTTCGAGACACCCTTTTATCACAAGGGAGGCAAACTTTTCAGCACCGGCAGCAGAAACTCCCACACACACATCACACCACCACCACCACCATCTCACACCACACACCACAACCACCACCACCACCACCACTACTGATCAGCTGATGTTCCCGATCTCACGATCAACTGGATGTAGTGCCCACACCGACAACTCCACCACAGTATGATCCCCCCCGCTGTTCCTGTGTATGAGTGCTAGCTGCTCCTAGCAGCTGCAGCTAGCATGATGACGGGGGGGTTGGGTGAATCTGGCTTGCTGGTGCGGTGTCTGGTGAACACGCGGGAGCGCCATTACAATTTCTGCACCGATTGCAGTGTTTTCTATCGCTCTCTTGCTGTATTGATCACGGGGTCGCACTGGCGGCTAGCTCAGTGCTCAGTCAGTGCCCGCTCGCTTTCAGCAGCGGCCACACCAAGCGCGGATCCCGACCCACCGGCCTGCTAATTGGAGGGGCTGATGACTGATCGAACGTGTGAATAAATAAGCAATGGCCGGATGAATTGACAGTGGAGAGACTGAAAGCGTGTCCCGCGCTAGGCCAGCAGTACAGTATAAGTAACGGTAGGGCCCACTTCCAACAAACAGGCCAAACAGTAGATACCACGTGGTTACACGATATATGAGAAGCCGGACCGGCTGAGTGACTGTGAAGTAGATGGCGAGCTAAGTGTGACGTAACCTAGACGTCGAGCTGAGTTTGACGTAACCTAGGCGCGTAACATTGTGGATATCAGTTACGTTCGTTCGTTCGCCTCGGTTTTATCTTTGGAGGCAGGGAACTACGGCTGTTGTCAGAACTTCACGGGAAGAGGCTAAAGAGAGGTTCAGGCTTCCAGACGGAGACTGCAAAACGTTGACGACGACAACGACAATGACATCGTCATCGTCGTCGTCATCATCATCATCAACAACAACAACAACAACAATTTTAACACAGCAACATCAGCATCATCAATAACACCACCATCACACACCACCATCACCACCACTACAACAACAGCAGCAACATCAGCATTATCAACAACGACATCATCATCATCATCATCATCATCATCAAAACATCAACATTAACACCAACCGACAATGAAAAAACTTCCACCGCTCTGACTGAGACTGACTTAACGACTCTAAATTCTTTTACTTTTATCCAAAATTGCCTGTCCCCGAGTTTCTTCCCAACCCCCCACCCCCACCCCCAACCCCCATCCCCCAGGATAAATCCGCCATTGACTTTTCCTTCTCAGCTAAGGTCCTGACGACACCCTCTCAAAGCCTGAAGCATGTGGCTGACACTCAAGGAATACACATGTATGCATTGTGATTTCCCAGCCTCTTGTCCGATCGAGTGGTCTCTCTCGTGCGCGGCGGCAATAAAAATTACAGGTTCTTTCTATTTGTTTGTGAAGTGCGAAAGGCGATGTGACGAACTGTGCCTGCGTTCATGTTTCCACGGCAACGGCTTTTTTTTTTTTTTTTTTTTGCGCCCCTACCTTAGTGAGAGGAGAATGTGGTCTTGGGTTGGGTTTGACGGGGGTTGTAGCTGACATTGTTACAGGGTTGGGTGGCAAGAGAACAAATTGTTGTGACGGGGTTGTAGCTGACATTGTTACAGGGTTGGGTGGCAAGAGAAAAAATTGTTGTGACGGGGTTGTAGCTGACATTGTTACAGGGTTGAGTGGCAAGAGAAAAATTGTTGTGACGGGGTTGTAGCTGACATTGTTACAGGGTTGAGTGGCAAGAGAAAAATTGTTGTGACGGGGTTGTAGCTGACATTGTCACAGGGTTGAGTGGCAAGAGAAAAATTGTTGTGACGGGGTTGTAGCTGACATTGTTACAGGGTTGAGTGGCAAGAGAAAAATTGTTGTGACGGGGTTGTAGCTGACATTGTTACAGGGTTGAGTGGCAAGAGAAAAATTGTTGTGACGGGGTTGTAGCTGACATTGTTACAGGGTTGAGTGGCAAGAGAAAAATTGTTGTCTGTGTGCTGTGCTGAGCATCCCCCTCCCTCCCACCCCCACCCCACCTCCTCTCCTCAGTGCATCCCCCCTCCCCCCAACCCCACCTTCCTTCCACCACCACCACCACCACCGCCACCACCACCCTCCCCCCTTCTCTTGTTCCCGCTCGCATGTTCACCCCCCCCCCCTCCCGTAGGTTCTGCACAAAGCCATAAACGGGCAAATTCGATCTTTGCTAAGCAAACTTTGGTTCCGGAACAGCTTCGCTCGCACGGACGCACGCACGCACGCGCGCGCACGCACACACACACACACACACACACACACACACACACACACACACACACACACACACGCACGCACGCACGCACGCACACACACACACACACACACACACACACACACACACACACACACACACACACACTGACACGCACGCAAGCTTAATTTCTATCATTTGCACTTTATCATACCGTGAAGCAGTGATACAGTGCAGCAAGCTGACCGATTTCTGGCGGACAGTCTTGACGTCAAATTGGGCTTAGGGCAGAACCGGCCATGCCGGGTTGAGGAACGGGGGAGGAGGAGGGGAGATGCTTCCCGTCCATCAATTTCCTTTTCCCTTTTCCCAGCGGTCATCCAGTAGGGATCCACTGGTCATTCTCAAATTCTTGATTTTCACTTTTGTTTTTCTTTTGACCCTCCAAAATTGGTTCATCTTTCGTAACCATTTTATATACCAACCGTCCGACATTTGTAGGGCCCACAGTGGACAGGCGTTGTTTTCAATCAGTTGAGCGGCCTCTCGTTGTGAGTGCGCCCGTACGCTCGAAGTACATTTTAAAAAAGGCTAATACCATCTTTGCTAAGCCAGCTTATGTTTTGGAACAGTTTCACTCGTGGCTGCGTCTGTAGGCTCGAGATACTCTATCTTGATGATTAGTACAGCTCTTAATGCGTTACAATGTTGTTTACACTTTGCTCGAGCGGTCGAACGTTCAAATTTGTACGACTGTTGTTACACTACTGGAGCGCGCAGTGTGGTCGCCGCGTCACCGAGTACGCTTCTGTTGGCTCAGTGCCAGCATTACAGACGCTATCACTGTCCTGGTGTCTACACGGTGTGATGATAGATACCACGAAAACAGCTCAGAACGGTCTGTGAGTCTAAAAATGGTAGCATTAGCCCGTGCAAGCTTAGCAGAGCTTAAAAGCTAAACGCCGACGTTTGCTGGCCGTGCGAACGAGAACTTCAACGGCGCCAAGTTCTCCTAGTCAGCCAAGCGCGTGACGACAACGACAGACGCTGTGCGTTTATAGGCTTCCGTCTGCGCTGAGTCAGTGGCACGATGCTGTTAAAAACACCGCCAAACACAGCACCGAGCGATTTGTGATTCCTGCCTCAGGAGCTGAACACTGAACCTACATAGTATATTATTATGGTATGGATCATACAGACTGACTCGGCCCTCTTATGCAGAACAGGTGTTTGATTTTCCCCGTGTGGAGGGTTTTTTTTTTTTTTTAATATTTATTTTAGCGGCTCTCTGTATCTGTTCAAGTGTATTAAACACACAACGCTTGGGGTTTGACATTTTCCACTGGGTATTGATATGAACAATGAAATTCGATATGATTAAATGCAGGCAACCAGTGCGAGTTCTGCTATTTTTGAAATTAATTTCAGTTTTTGTTTGTCGAAATCGAAATATGAGACCCACTTTGGGAACCTCGGCGATAATATTTATTGTTTTGGAGGGGGGGGGGAGGGGGGAGAGGGCGAGGGGGAGGGGGGAGTGGAGGGGACCTCCACCTCCCCCTGACTTGGGGTCCAAAATTTGTCCCTGCTTTTTCCACATTGCCCCGTCCGGCCTTGAAAAGGACTTTAAACCCCAACCAGCCAAATAACCGCCACCCAACCACCTCGCTCTCTGTCCCTCCGTCCGTGCGCGAGCGTGTGTGTGTGTGTGTGTGTGTGTGTGTGTGTGTGTGTGTGTGTGTGTGTGTGTGTGTGTGTGTGTGTGTGTAAGTGTGTGTGTGTGTGTGCACGTGCGTGCGTGCGTACATACATGTGTGTGTGTGTGTGTGTGTGTGTGCGTGCGTGCGTGCGTGCGTACATACATGTGTGTGTGTGTGTGTGTGTGTGTGTGTGTGTGTGTGTGTGTGTGTGTGTGTGTGTGTGTGTGTGAGAGAGAGAGAGAGGGTGGGGTTGGTGTTTGGGAGTTTAACGTCCTTTTCCACCATGTATAGGTGATATCAAAGACGGGGCAACGAGAAAAAAGCCAGCACAAATATTTGGCCCCAGCCCGGATTCGGAGATAGAGAGAGAGAGAGAGAGAGAGAGAGAGAGAGAGAGAGAACGAACGAACGAACGAACGAACGAACGAACGAACGAACGAACGAAACTTTATTTTACAAGGATAAAAGATTAGGTACGCAGACCTGTCTTACATCTTGTCCTTGCTAGGCTACTGATATATATACAAAGTAAGCAAAGTAAGCTCTAACTAGGTAGAGCATACACACACACACACACACACACACACACACACACACACACACACACACACACACACACACACACACACACACACACACACACACACACACACACACACACACACACACACACACACACACGATCATGCTACTACATACATAAATCAAGCAATACTAAAAGAGAGAGAGAGAGAGAGAGAGAGAGAGAGAGAGAGAGAGAGAGAGAGAGAGCTATCAACACTGTGAGGTCCTAGCCTCTCGAATTCTCTCACGTGCAAGTTTGTACGTGACCATTTCTTTGATACGTACAGGCAATTGTACTGCGTTTGTTCCCTCTGTGCCTTGGGGGTACGGACCGAAATCTGCAGTTTCTGCTTCACTGGCGTTTTGTATTGATTTCATTTTCTAACTAATGTCTTGTGGGGATGAAATGGCTGCAGGCTATGGACCGCCGCGACTCTAGAATCTTTCCAAATGCAGAATTGATGGAATCATTATTCCGTGAACCTGCATTTAAAAAAAAAAAAAAAAAAGGTTGGATGGGACGTGGTTTGTATGGTACGGTAGGAATTTAATTTAAAAGAGCTAGCTCTCATTATAGGATTTAAAATATATTAAAAAAATCGATGATGAAAGGAGAATGGTGAAATGACATATGAATAGATTTTTCCTTACTGGTGCGTGTTTTATTTGTGCGGATGATTCAGTGTTATAAAAGAACTGATTAAAGCTGTGCTTTCATGAGATGAAATTTTAATTCTCCTTTGTGTTTTCAGACAAAGCATGACATAGAAAGGGGCAGGGAGAGATGTGCGGTTGTTAACCCTTTCTATACTAAAACTACAGTCATATCTGGCATTAAAAAAACCAACGTACTCAACGGTGGGCCTAGCTAAAATAAACACAAACCAAATTCAAATTCAAAAATACTTTGTCTGTTCTTAAACAACAACAACAACAACAAAACATTTTAAAACAGAAAATTGTCTTCAGACACATGCATAGATAATAATATATAGATAATAATTCTAAAAAGGCGGATGTTGGGTGTTGGGGCAGGGAAGGGGGAGGGGGGGGGGGCGGCGTTGTGTTTCAAATCAATCGAAGTTTCACATTTAACAAACGTGCCAATGGCAACGTCGATAATCAAATCGCTGCTATATTTTAGTCGTCACTAACTATACGGGATTTACTGGAACGCCGCAGAACGTAAGATTAAATAGCGAGGTGGAGGTTCAGACATGAAGTAGTGCTTAAGTAGCGGTACAGGCTTTCACTGCTTCATCCTACAGCCTTGCGGCGCCTTCACCATTTCAGAAACCACACCATATCTGTAACTGCGACTAAGCCAGTAAACTGTATGTAAATATGGTATTGTGTGGAAGGCTATTCCTCGGATAGGAGCACATATCCGTCTCTACTCAGATGCCCAAGGCGCCGCAGGGCTGGGGGACAAAGCGGTGAAAGCCTGCTGCTGTTAAGCGCTAATTCATGTTCAAATCTCCACCCTGCTATTCAGCCTGGTGTTTACAGCAATATTTCTGTTTTCCACGCCACCGGCCACAGCCTACTCTTCTTCGAAAGAAGGATTTTTTTTATTTTCATTTTTTAAAATCATTTCTTTTTTTTTTTAGCGTGCGCACTCTACATGTACATACGCTGTATCAGCATATTACACAAACTATATTTGGTGTTAATCTGCCTGAGTTCGATTTATTTAGGACGAAATAATCGGACATGATGAAGACTGACATACGAGCACTTTAAAATCTGCTGTGTGTGCCGTCTGCGTCGTTGAACGACCGAGACTGAGTTACTCAGTACAATGTTGATCCATGATAGGCATCCGTATTACCGCCGGAATTCGTAAGCATGACAAGCAAACGATGCACAAAAAATCGATATGCGAGCCATCTGATTTTGAGGCTGGAGATCTGAAAACTGCTATCAGATGACAGTACTGTAACAATTCACGTATGTCGTTGGCTGGGTGCTGACTGATTAGAAACCGGATTCTTTCGGTGTGTGTGTGTGTGTGTGTGTGTGTGTGTGTGTGTGTGTGTGTGTGTGTGTGTGTGTGTGTGTGTGTGTGTGTGTGTTTGGAGGGGGGGGGGGAGGGGCGGCGGGGGAGTGTTGGTGGCTTAGTCTTAAAAGGTTGTGATCTGTCTTGGAGGTAAAGGACGAGAAACGGGGATCTAAGGGAAGAGAGACTGAAAGTGGTGTGAGATGATGGCGAGTTCAGATACAATTAAAATTGATTCATCCTCTTTGGAAATGGAAGAGGGGGTGCCGTGCGTATGGGGGGAAGCGGGGGGTTGGTGGAGGTGGTACTGCACGTCGGAGGGGGAGGGGGGGGGGAGCGGAGGGCTTAAAGGCTAAGAGTAATGTAGAGGGCGGAGAAGGGTGGGGAACGGGTGTTTGTAATCTGTCTTAAAAGGGAGAGGGGAGGGTCAGAGAGACTGAGAGTGGTGTTTGATGTTAATGTCATACTGATGGCGTTGACACGTGATTCCAATTCATTCCTCCCTTCTGAAAGGGAAGGGAAGGAGAAGAACGACGTGAGGGGAGTGGTGGAGGGGGAGAGAGGATGTAGTGAAATCATAACAGTAAGGTGGGGAGGATGGGGGGGGGGGAGGGGGAGGGGGCTGAGGCTTAGAGTAATGAAGGGGAAGGAGTGCGGGGGTCAGGGGGTGTGATCTGTCTTGAAGAGAAATGGGAAGGGGAGGGGCAGATAGAAAAGTGGTTTTAGATTAAATAATAATTATATCGATATCGTACTGATGGCGTTCACATAACAAATCTAATATCTATTCCTCATTCCATTGTTCATTCCTCCCCTTTAGAGAGTGGGGAGGGGGGGCGAGGTTGCGTGTGGGGGAAAACTGGAGGTGATGTGGAAATCAGGAGGAGGAGGAGACATGGATTTTTTTATTTTTTTTTTTTTGGGGGGGGGAGTGGGGTCAGTGGGGGGGGGGGGGGAGCTGGTGATCTCAAAGAATAATGCGGGGGGGGGGGGGGGGATATGAAGATAACACAAATCTCATACAGCCACACCGTACTGTACGAAAATTCATCCCTCACAAAAATACATCGATCTACATCGACTTTTCATCATACAGACATATATACAGACACATCTAGACTGACTCGAGCAGGAGTATCAATGATGATGACAAGGGAAGCTGGAAGCCTTCTCATTACAGATCCCCCATCGATCCGAGCAGACGAGCCGGCGGACAGGACTAGCGTGATGCTCAGTAAATGCACAGCAGACACGGTATGTTGCTAAAAACGGCACAGATAGCCTATACGTGATACATCGAAAGGTGTCCGTATGTCAGCCAGCCTGCTCGTGTTCGATTTGACCCTTTCTTTTTGGTATCCATCTGTCGGCCTTTTGGCAGGCTGGCGGCCGTCTGGTGATCGGTGGTGGTGGTCGGTGGTGGTGGTGGAGGTGGTGGTTCACATGCTGTGAAGTAGTGTGGCCAGTGTCAGTGGTAGTGGGGGTAGGAGACCTGGGGTGTGTGAAGGGGAGGGGGGGGGGGGGGGGGGGGGGGGGGGTGTCGTCGTTACGATGGTAGTGATGTTGACAGCGATAGAATTGACAATATTTGTTGCCCGTTGAACATTTTTTTTCTCTTTCTTTCTTTGTTGGGGTGGTGGTGGTGGTGGTGGTGGTGGTGGTGGCGTGTGTGTGTGTGTGTGTGGGTGGGTGGGTGTTTGGGAGTTTAACGTCCTTTTCCACCACATAAGGGTGATATCAAAGACGGGGCAACGAGAAAAAAAGGCCAGCACAAATATTTGGCCCCAGCCGGCGGGATTCGAACTCACGACCCGAGCATTGAGAGTCCAACGCTCTACCATTCGGCCACCCCGGCTCCCCGTGTGTGTGTGTGTGTGTGTCTGTGAGTTGGGGGGGGGGGGGGGGTAGTTGGAGTGTGAGTGTAGTTGGGGCCGGGTGGGCGGTGGGGGTAGGGGGCGGTGTGCTGGTGCGTGCGTGTGTATGTGTGCGGGGGGTGGGGGGGAGTATGCAAGTTGTCTTTGTCGTAGTTGGGAACTTGGGATGGTAGCTTCAAGTTTGGGGGGGGGGGGGGGTGTAGGAGGGGGTAGTGGGGTAACGGCGTTGGGAGCGGGTTGGTGGTGGTGGTGGTGGGGTGGGGGGGGGATGGGAAGGGGCATGGACGTTGTCGTTGTCGTTTTGCAATCAGTGCCGGGTAGCTGTGATAGTGGTGTTGTGGTGGTAATGAAAGTGACAGTTATTCTTGTCGCGGTGATGATGGCAGCGGTGCCGGCCGGTGCCCGGCGGTATAGTCAGTGGTCGGTCGTGGTGGGGATGGTCAGTGACATTAGCTGCTGTCGTAGTGGATGTGGTAGTGGTCGTAGTAATTGTAGTGGTGGCGTCAGTTAAGAATGGCGGCTGTCTTGGGACGGAGATAGCGGTGGTGGCGACATGATGGTCAGTTGTCGGCGGGGAGGGGAAGGGAGGGTCTGTTGGGACTGATGGAAGGGGGGGGGGGGGTAGGCGGGGGGGACGTAGTGCCAGTAATTGTAGTGCTAGTGGTGTGTGGTATCTGTGACAGTAATCACGTCTGTAGTTGTTTCATACAGTCGTGCCACTGTTCAGTGTTAAGTGGTGTAGGTCCGCGACCCTACCACAGACTGATATCAGTCAGTCTAGGCAGGTGGCAACTGAAATGCATATTTCGTTATTGAGTGTTTAATTTGAAAAGAAGAGTGACGCGGCATGCATGGTGATTAAATTTCGAATTTAATTTTCGAAGCGAAAATCGAGACTCAAAGTTTTTTGGCTTTGGAGTTTCCATCCGATCGATCAAGATCAGTGACTTGGCTGACAACTGAATGGCACTGACTCTAATATATTATGACATTGACACATCTATGCACTGAGTGCACATAGAAATAGCTAACAGCCTCCCTTGCACCCCCCACCCCCACCCCCTCCCATCCTGGCTCTTCCCCCGCCCATCCACTCACTGCTAGTAGCACGACCCCTATACCCTTTCCCCTCCCCCTTCCAGCCGGCAAACTGGTGGTTGGCAGTGACCGCGCACTAATCCAAGGGAACAAATCTATGTTTTCGAGTCACAATTCTCCAAGATTGAGAAGGTTGCCTCCCTTCAATCAGGCAGCTGCCTCTTTCTCCTTGGTAGGGTAGCTAAGCAGGTTCTTTCTAACTTCCGCGAATAAAAAACGCATTCAGTTGTCTATTTTTTTTATCAATCCCATTGCTATAAAGGCCTATACTTGTCAAAAAGGACTTTGCACTTAGAATTCTCGAAAATATTAAGATCCCTAAATGGTTTGCTTCTATTCCGGAAGTGAGCGATGCAAGCTTATTCTCTTACTTCCGGTGGCTCCGAGGTACGATCTGCTTTACGAACAGCGTCTTACAAAATCTTTGTTTTGCTGAACCATCTTCACATAAAATACAACTCTAATACTTGTTGTGAGACGATATACCATTTTTACTGAAATCTGAATAAATATTTCCATGGATCAGCCGTGAAATAGACCCCATGCTTCGTATTTTATTTTGGTATCCTGTTAGTGTCGTCTGCTGCGGCATGCGATGCTGAGGAAATTTGTTGCAGTTCATCGCTCGAGTTATGATATTACATGTTGCTTTTTCTTCATTGTTCAAGACATATTAAATTTTAGACGTTTTGTCGATCTGATCGATCGTTCTGCAGCAGTTCGTAGAATTTGTTGGCCTGCAGGTTCTTTCTCTGTACTTGTCACTGGGATCTCTGGCTCTTCCAGTTTCACACATACACACACACTCTCTCTCTCTCTGCGGTAAATATTATGATTATAGATATGACAATATGATAACAAGTTATTTGTCTTGTTTCAGGCTGACAAAAGTACGTCACTTGCTTTGGTGAGTAGCGCTCTATTGGTGCATAAAATTAATTTGTACTACGTTGACACATACATGGTCAGAGACCTTTGTATTCTTTTCCTATCCTCTATTGGCGTTACGTTACTCTTCGTGCTTTTTAAGTTGGTTCTTTATAGAAAAACAACTTTGTGGGATGGGACAGATTTCGCTGCACGCAGCAGCAAGTTTCAGTGATAGGAAACAAAACTGACGTTTCTCCAGACAATACAAACTTTCACACACACACTGACATAACAAAATCTGTGTCATAGACACCTTACGTGCAACTATGCTGCTGCATTCTTTTTTGCAGGAGTTGTGCGACGTGTGTGTGTGGATGAATGTAATGCGACTATATGTTTGACGTTGTACATCAGTGAAAGGCAGGAATACTCATTCAGAAACCCCATCTTCATGACTGACCAGTGCAGTGAACATCTGGACCTATGGAACGTTTATAGTTCAGAAAGAAATCCTTTGTTTAGGAATTATCTGTTAACCCAGGGATTATGAAAAGACTCGTCCGAAAGCCTGCAGACTAGTGAAAATACCGTCGGACTAGTTAAATTGTTTTACCACTTGCCCGCCGGACTAGTTGAGATTACGAGGCAAAGTTTGCTCAATTTTCACAGAGCTGAATGCACAAGGTATTGTCAGCGAGCCTCTCTCTGTATCGGAAAAAAAATTTCCCAGTAGTACGCTTTCCGCGAACGGTGCAAATCTCCCCTCGCTACGGTCCTGGCAAGACAGCGAATTAATTTTGTGTGCACGCGTGACCGCGGACAAAGACAGGGCAATTAGCGCATCGCCCCCGAAGCTCCACTGCAGCTCTGCGGGTAGTTATCACCTCATCCGCCAGTTCCGACGTCCTTTACACCTGTCAAATCACTGACCATTGTTTTCACAAGACACCCTATCACGCGTAGGTCGGTGCGTGTGAACGTATTTCTTTGTGTGCCGGTGTGTGTGAGCGAATTAAGGCGGATATTAATTTTGATAGGTATCGCGTGGGTACTAATCCGGCCCCCTTGTTTACGTGTTTGACAATAAAAAACGGAAACTGCGAATTCAGCCGGACTAAACTCAGCGATTTGACACTTAGCAAATCTGCAACGCCGGGATGTCTCGGTGTGTGCGTCGTTTGGACACGTGTGTGTGTGTGTGATTGCCATGGTGACGGTGAGAGGAAGGGAGAGGCTGTGATGCCGCTGCAATTCAACCGGACTAAACTCAGTGATTTAAGTTGAATGACAGCACATCGGCAACGCCGTGATGTCAGTGTACGTCGTTCGGACACGTTATCCGTCACGCAAATTCAAGTTAGGTAAAGTCACACAATCTTGACTGCTGAAAGACTCCACAAAAAATTTCCCGGGGGAGCATGCCCCCGGACCCCCTTACAGGGCTCCCTAAAAGCTACAGACCTAAAGGGTCCACTGACCCCCAGTTCAAAATTTTAGGGGGTCTTTGTACCTCCACTGTTAATTTTTAAAGGGTCAGAATCATTTCTCAAGATTTTTAGTGCATGGAATTATAAATTCAGTAAATACTGCTGAACACATAAGGCGTGTGTGTGTGTGTGTGCGCAAAACTGAATTTTATCAACTTCAAATCATATAATTAAATGAAGTGGGTACTGTCCGTACAATTCAGTTTTGTACACTAAGTTTTGCTGCTCTGTGCCGACTCTGATGCGATGTCTGAATTCTGAATCGTATCTATGCGACGCCGAAGTGCACCCGCTGCCGGGCGAGGGCTCGAGACCCTCCACAACTGACTTTTTTACTGACGAAAAAGTCCATAGTCTTTTGAACTTTCACTTTTTTTCGGTGGCATGATTCGCCACAGAGAAAACGAATCCGATCGGTAACAAGAGCACTGACTCTAAAATCTTTCGTCCATGGTTTCAACATCGCACGTACGCCGGGTGTTTCAGTGCGCAGAGGGAAAAGATGGGGCACGTTCACTACGCGCGAGTGGCTGTAGAAGCCGCCGACCTGCAGCAGTAGACAGTTGACGCCTGCGAGCGTTAAACAGAACAAAAAACAGAACCGAACTGAACGCGGCCAAGGCAAGGGAGAACACTCATTCGATCACAACAAGCCTATAGGCGTACGCACGGCAGTGCAGAGGTAGTGCGTCAAGCTAAGCACAGATCGCGTTCATAATGCTTCAACGTACCCCCTCGAATTTTTTTCAGTACGTAAATTTTTACTTCAGTGCGTAAATTACGCACAGACGCACAGTTTAGGGAGCCCTGCCCTTAGGTAGGGCGCCTTTGGCGCTACGCAGACGTGGCTTCACCACTCCTCTCAGAATTGTTCTCTTTTTTTTATCATGGATCATTTCTACCCCCGATAAAAGTGTTGTGAATCTTTTTTATTTACAAATAGGTCTATATTTGACAAAATGTAGTTTTGGGCTAGTGGAAATGGTTTCGGGCTAGTTGGTTTTAAATCTTGCTAGCCCGAAGGACTAGCAAGATTTTTCAGCTTTCATAACCCCTGTAACCTTTTAAGACAGTTTTTATTGTTTTTGACTGTCTTTCAGTGTCTTCTTGTAAACTAAAAGGTAGTCTGTACGTGAATGCTGTAACTTTTGTGTAAGACACTGATAAACTGGTACCGTTAACTTACACCAAGTTACAGCACAGATGCCAATTTCAAGTTTTTGGCTCTTGGGAACTTTTTTTTTTTTTAAGTTAAAAAAAAATTGAAAATAAAAAATTATGATTATTGATTATTTCCATTACAGTTTTCAGTGACAGTGTGTGTGTATGCACTGGCTCATTCTGTATACGTGTCTGTGCATGCATTCATACTTTCCGTGTTTTAACCACATGTATTTAGTTGTAAACCAATTCTTCTAAGTTGGTCTGGTTTCCCGGAGTAGTGTATGTATGTCAGGTATCACATCTCATTTCTTTAGATGTTTTTGTTGCTTTTTCCTGTCTGTCTGTCTCTCTCTCTCGCTCTCTCTGTCTTTAAAACAGCCTCTTTAAAATAAATATCAGCGAATGAGCACTAATGTTAAAAACGCATCTACCAATTTGTGTATGTGTGTGTGTATGAACTATTTGAATTTGTACTTTTAAATAAAACAAAACAAAAAAGTTTGAAGACTAGTCGACAAACCCAAACCTTTTTGGCTCCCTTGTGTAACAATGGGAGTCTATGTATTAACCCTCCGTCGTCTGTCTGTCTGTCTGTCTGTGTGTGTGTGTGTGTGTGTGTGTGTGTGTGTGTGTGTGTGTGTGTGTCCAGAAAACTTTAACATTGTCGTTTTCTCAGAATCTACAAAAAGCAGAGGCACCAAACTTGGTATGCTGATAGACAACCACAAGACCTTTCAAAACATGTCATTTTGAATGACCTTGACTCAAGGTCAAGGTCACTAAAGCTCTCTGTTTGAAAATTTTACATTGGCATTTTCTCATAATCTACAAACACCAGAGGTTTTAAACTTTGCATGATGATAGACATTGATAAGAACTTTACAGATATACATGTAGTCAGTGGCCTTGTGTCAAGGTCAAGGCCGTACAAGCTATTTTTGTGAAACCTTAACATTGGCATTTTCTCAGAAACAACAAACAGCAGAGGCGCCAAACCTGGCGTGCTGATAGACAGTAATAAGACCTATGCACACATACCACCTTAAATGACCTTGACTCAAGGTCAAGGTCATTAAAACAGTCTGTTGGGAAAATTTACATTTGCATGTTCTCAGAATCAAGAAGAATCAGAAGCATCAAACTATATGTGCGATGATTGACATTAGCAGCACCTTTACAGACATACCTATGTTCAGTGACTTTTAGTCAAGGTCAAGGTCATGTAAGCGTTTTTTGGGAAACTTTAACCTTGGCATTTTCTCCAAAACAACAAACAGTAGAGGCACCAAACAAGGCATGATGATAGACAGCAATGATTTCTACCTTTCTGTATGACCTTGACTGAAGGTCAAGGTCATTAAAGCTGTCTGTTGTGAATTTTAACATTACTGTTATCGGAGGAACTACAAATACTAGAGGCATCAAAGTTGGCATAATGATAGACATTGATGAGATCTCATTTGAATGACCTTGACCAAAGGTCAGGGCCATACAAACTGTTTTGGGGAAAACTGTAATAATGCCATGAACTCAGAGCGCCAGAGACACTTTAATTGGCATGATAATGGATAGTGATAAGAGCTTTACAAACATACTCTTGTGAATGACCTTGACCTGTGTCACAAGGGAGCCATGGAGGCTTTTGCCTCTCTAGTTTGTTTTGAAATAACTGTTAACATTACAGTGTATTTCGGTTTCTCTCTCTCTCTCTCTCTCTCTCTCTCTCTCTCTCTCATTACAGAATGCAGACATTGGAACCATACATTTCTTACAATTTATTTTCATTTACTTGTGTAAGAATTCACAAGTTCTAGAAAAACTTCTTAGAGTAAAAATGTAATTTTCAGCCGACAACTGATAAAACAACACAGTATGTACATATTCATGAAAATTAACGTCATCTTTCGTTCAACACTCGCAAGCATTTTATCTTGTAGCTTTGTTTTCTTGTATCACAGAATCGCTCATTCGATAACTTCAAGCACAGCACAGTAAAGCTAGGTTTGGTAGACTGGTAGGTTCTGCCTTTACTGCTTTAGTGTCAGTGAGTAGAACCTCACATCTGCTTCACAGCTCTATCAGTACAACTGGCAGTTTCGGTGTGTTTGTTCACAGTCACAAATATACACCAGTAAGCAACAGTCTGAAGCACGAAAGTTACATTGTACTAGCGTGTGCTTTAACGTGTAGTATTTTGTGTCCACTTCTGCGTTCAGATACATTCATAGTAAAATACAGTATGTGTTTATACTTGAAAAGAATGTGCGGTGCTCGATTTATGCAGTCTCACCAATTTGTGCTTCAAGTTCAAGGCATTTCTCATTATGTGAAATGTCTGAGATAAAAATAGTCTCCGGTGCTTAATTTCAGTCTCATCATTTTGTGCTTCAACAGTGTTCAGAGCATTACTTGCAATATCTTAAATGAAAGTAGTCTTTTGGGCCTGTATTTCAGTTTTTACTTTTCAGTTTTAGCATTTTGTGCTTCAGCACAGTTTTACTTCTAGGGCGTGTTCCGGCCATTAGGTAAAAGTCTCTGATTGATTCAGTCTCGGGGAGCCGGGGTGGCCGAATGGTAGAGCGTTGGACTTCTAATGCTCGAGTTGTGAGTTCGTATCCCGGCTGGGGTCAAATATTTGTGCTGGCTTTTTCATCGTTGCCCCGTCTTTGATATCACCCGTATGTGGTGGAAAAGGACGTTAAACCCCCAAACACCAAACACCACCTTGATTCAGTCTCACCATTTTGTGCTTTTGTACATTGCTAGGCCAGTGTTCAGGGCCTTAGATGGCGTTAAAAGGGTCAGGGTCGTCACTCCCTGCATTGTCTTCGTAGTATGAAACGTAGGTTTTCTCAGTCTCTGTACGGTGGAGCATTTTGCTGATTTTGGCCACTTGCTCAGGGGAGGACATCGGGGTGGCCGATTGGTCCGACGTGAGAATGCCCCTCCTGTCCTCTTGGTCTTTTGCAACGCTTTTGATCATCACGTTTTTCCTGTACACCGAGCTGCTGGTGGCAGCTGACTTGCTGTTCACGTCAGCGTTCGGTGAGCAGCATCGACAGAGCAGGATCGTGTAATAGGCGTGCCGAAACTGCGAGTTCATGAGTCCGTAGATCAAAGGGTTGACAGCGCTGCCGACATAGACTGTGATCAAGCAGAACATGTGGAACCGCTTGGACAGTACCGTATTCCAGTCGACTATGCTGGAGATGGTGCAGGGGAAGTAAGAGAGGGCGAACACGATGAAGATCGTCGCCATCATCTTGGTCAGGTGCATCTCCTTGCGCTGGATCTGCTGGTCCAGGCGGTTGGTGGGCGAGGCCAGTAGCCTCCCTTGCTTCACTCTCCGGTGCGAGGCGATGGTGGTGCGGTAGATGCGGACGTAGTAGTAGATGATGAGGCCGCACGGGATGGCGGCCCGCACGATCAGCAGGAAGAGCTTGAAAGACTGGCTGTCGTGGTCCAGCAGCAGGTTGCAGGTGACCATCATGGACACGTAGCCGAAGCGGCCCCACACCTCAAGGAGGGCGGGAAAGAGACAGATCATGGGCAGAACCCAGGCAGCGAGCAGCATGACCGCGATGCGTATCGGGGAGAAGAGCTGTTTGTAGCCTTGCGGGCTCACCACCAGCTTGTAACGGTTCCAGGCTATCAGCGTGATGGTGATGATGGTGGTTCCTGAAATCATACGGGGGAAAAAATCGCTTGGTTAGTTTTACATCACTTTGAAACTAGCTTTATCGCTGAATTTAGCGTAGTGGGACATGCGCTTCAACTTCAAGGCAGCAAATTCGAATTATCTTTTCCAGTTTTATTATCTGAAACAGCCACAACGATGCTATCTCCTTAGGAAGGTTTAATCGACAAATTTGGCAACTTCAAAATATTTGTTTTTAACGATGCAATCTCTTAGCAAGGGAAATATTGTGCACTTGTTTGGAAAGGTTTCTCTTACCCATTAACTGGAAGCAAAATCATTTCATTTTTTTTTAACCAATAAGTTATGAGATAGTTTTTATCAACTAGCAGTCCGTAAGGAACAGGATCATACGAGATGTTGCGGCATTTGAAGGTAGCGTTGCGAATTAGCTTGAGGGGAAACTTACTCTGACTTTAGCTTCCAATAGTTTCCCTTTTTTTAATTGTATAGTTTCTTTTATTGAAGGTGACAGTAGATCATGTTAAAGCCATATATTTGTTTTTAGGCCGTTCTTTATCGTGAATGACAACAACAGATTTGTGACTGCACCACTGTAGTCTTTAACTGTTAAAGGGTTGACTTGAGGTAGCGTGCGGGCCTCTGTAGTCACGGGACACGCACCTGTCAAAGTGTAGCCGAGGAATCCCACAAATTTGCAGAGTAGCACAGGCAGGGTCCAGCCGTCGGAGAGATAAGTGTAGATGTTGAACGGCAGGACGATCGTGACGAAGAGAAGATCACACACGCTCAAGTTCACCACAAAGGCGTTTGACACGATCTGGAGTTTCTTTGTGGTCCGCACGGCTAGAATCACCATCAGGTTCCCTGCAAATGCACAGAAAAAAAAGTTTAGAAGTCTGGTCATCTTTCGTGTGTATGGGGTGAACGGGGAAGAGGAGGGTAAGGGGTGTCGCTTGTCACTATCGAATTTAATGCAAATGCACCGACAACGGGTTTTAAAAGTTTTAAAGTTTAAGAAAAAAAAAGTTACCTGGATATCCGCTGTTGTTTGAAATTATTAGTATTGTTGTTATTATTATGATTAATATTATTCGTATGAAAAGGGGATTGCGATTGTCACTCGGAAACTAACTGCAATAGTACAGAAAGGTAATTTATTCGTGACTTGGAGGTGGCCCTTACAATAATTCTGTTGCTGTGATCTGACAGCTTTGCGTGTGCATGTACAGTACTGCACAAGAGTGAAGATGATAAACTGCATCAGACGTAACAAACAAACAAAAAAACATCCCCAAAAAACACCAGCTGAAGGGTTTTGATACGCCAGCAAAGCGTGAAATTTGGAATACATGTCCAGAAATCATCAGTAAATTGTGATTATAGAGAAGCTTTTGTTGGTACGTTTAGCGAAGTCGGTGAATCGCTTTTAATGGTTTGTTCAGTCCAGATGGCAAACCGCGTCGGGCGCAAAAGACATAGAGGTTGCATGAGACGCCGATGTCTGAAAATCAGACGATACCCAAACAGTTGTCACCTAGTGGTAAAAACAGGGAGGTTTCTGTTGGTGTTTAGAGAAGACGATGAACCGCATTTGTTGGTTTGTTTAGTCAGTACGATAAAGTGAGAGGCAAATTCAGTAGTTCTTTGGAGCCACCGGTGCGTGGGATTTTGGACGACGTGCGATTTCGCAACCCAGAAAGTACCATTTAGGTGTGACCTAGTGCCTTACAGAGAAGCTTTTGTTAGTTCAATTAGTAAACTTAGATAAGGCGTCACAGTCAGCATAGTGTGTGCGGAATCAGTTCTTATCTTCTGTATATAAATTGCTCGCTCTGGGTAATGGCCTTCGTCAGATATTTTGGTATGAAGACTTCGCGCAGCAAGCAAGATTTAATTTCTGTGGCTCTCGCGGCTAATTTTCTTTCGCCTTGAAAGTTTGAATAATCTTTGCAACAGCAGTCTCGGAGAGAGCTTGTAAAATAAAATGAACATTTCTAACCCCCCCCCCCCCCCCCCCTTTAGATTTTGTCCACTCACTAGGAATATTTGCAGTTAATTTCCGAATTTATTACTTCTCCTAGAGGGAATTGAGTGAGGACCCCCTATGGCCCTAAATGTATCATCATTCATGTACTAACATAACAAAAGCACCCTTTCTCTTTGTTCTTATTTCGCGTTCATGAACGCACGTGAAAGGTATTGTTTTGTGTGATTATTATTATTATTATTATTTTGCTAGCGGTAGTTAAATTTCCCGTGTGTGGGACAAGAAAACATTCTTAAATTGGACAGAAATTTTATCGGCAAAACGCGCTTAAAAGTTTCACTCCATGCAGGACCATAGGACATAACTTGCGGGTGCTATTTGCTGTATATCTGTGATTTCTTTGTTCGCATGAGGTTAGAGTGACCCATCAGAGTGGCTTCCTTTAAGACTAGGTACGTAAGTAAACTCAATGCACATAAAGTAGTCTTACCGGCGCATCCGACGACAATGACGATGGCCATGAGCGATACCGATAGGTACAGAGCCAGCTGCGATTCCAGCGACAGGCTCTTGATACGGCTGCTGATCGCCTCGAGTTCTGACACGTTATCCATCTCGCTGGCGATTGCACAAGTTTTAGATGCTTGTGTCCACTTCGTTGATATTGTATGAAGGCAGATAGTCCGATTGTCCGGTTTTTGACTTGTCACGTGAATTCTTTGGCGCACTTTTGTTGAATTTTGCCAGGCGTTGTTCAAGTATCAGCCCATTCTGTGTGCACGTGCGAAGGTGTGTGGGCAGCGTCCGCTCGTAGAATGTTCTTCTTCACATCTGCAGTTTAAGGGCCCGGCAGACGATAACAACAGGTGCAGAATCTCTCACAGAATCTATTACCGGTCCGGATATGCACGACCCGGGTCCGCTGTGTATACACGGTATCATAAACTTGCACAATGCACTGCCCGGTCGCGGTGGCGTTGCAGGTTTCGGTAAATAATCGCCAGTCTCAAGACTGGCAGGGGTGCATGCTCCGCGAGGCAGCAGACGATGGGTTCTGCCGATAGCTTGCTGAGCGCGTGTAGATATAGTTCGGCTCTGAAGAGCCGCCGGCGCAAGGTAGCAGGGATAGGAATTCTCTCGCCTCACAGTTCTGGCTGCTGCGTGCGTCAGCGCTGGCCCGGTGAGTGACGTCGGAGGCTGGGTCCTATAATCAGAGACGTTACTGTCATTCCCCTCGCTGGAACCCTCTGTCGGTGCTGAGTCACACGTGTCTGTCTGTCTGTCTGTCTAGCTTCTGTTGCTCCTCCTTGTAGGAGGGGCTTGTCTTCAAATGAAAATCCCCAATTCTTGTCGGTGGTGATTTTGTCTGAGACAACAAGTGTGTTCGTGGAACTTGTGTTTGGTTGGGTGGAAATCGGGTATGCCTAGTTCGTTCTGTTTAAGGGGATGTGTGTGTGTTTGTGTGTGTGTGTGTGTGCTTGCTGAAGGTGGCACGGTCAGTGGTGACTGTGTGATTAAGTATTCTCTTCCTGCAAAATGAATTGGACCTTAATTTGCACATGTATTGATTCTGCCCCCTCCCTGTTTAGATCTGTTGCTCCGGCCAAAAGACTTCGTAATCTTACAGAGAAGATTGGAAAGGTACAGTGCATACTAGACTGCCTGCGCCCAGATGCTTACATTGATTTTTTTTTGGTTACAGAGGCGCATCACGGTCTAACAGACAACACAATGGCCAAGTCCAAGAACCACACGAACCACAACCAGAGTAAGTCATTGTACGATTGAGAAATGCTGTTGTTTAAAGAGTCAGTGCTAAACCCATAAAGGGAAACAACAACAAAAAAAACCACCGCAGTTTGTGTGTGCATGCGTGTGCATACATGTTTGGTTGAAGATTGTTGCAGGTTTGTTTTTTTTTTAATTAAAGAAACCGGGAATACTTTTTCAGAATGTTTACATAATGCAATACTGTCCTTAAAAATCAAAGGATATGTGTCTTTCATCCTGCTCAGCATACATAAATGAAAAGACAATGTAAAACTGTATTGATAAATAATGAATGTATTACATAAAACAATACTTAAAAAAGAATGAACCTAAGAGCCTAAAAGAAGAAGATAAAAAGCATCATCATCTACATGACTCGGATCACACCCCCACACCCACCCCCGCCCGCAAAATAGGGCGCTCTCTCTCTCTCTCTCTCTCTCTCTCTCTCTCTCTCTCTCTCTCTCTCTCTCTCTCTCTCTCTCTCTCTATGTACACCTTTATGAACTGAACTTCAGTCCATTACCAGATTGGGAAATTTGTCTGCGCGCGCGCGCGCGCGCGCACGCACGCACGCACGCACGCACGCACGCACGCACACACACACACACACACACACACACACACACACACACACACACACACACACACACACACACACACACACACACACACACACACACACACACAAAATCTGAATGACAGAAAACGATTGAAAAAGAGACATAGTGTTTTGGGTTTTTTTTTTCATGAAGTTTGCAACTTTGCAGGCCGTCTGCAGCTTTGTTAGTACAGTGTACGTGTAAGTTCAGCTGTGAAGGCTCCAGGCATTCCTCACATTTAACGCACGCTTATCAGTACTGAGTAAATGTGTGTTTGTTTTTCAGACAGCAAGGCTCACAGAAATGGCATCAAGCGGCCCAAGTCCCACAGATATCCCTCCATGAAAGGGGTAAGTCCATTAAGCGAGTGGCGTAACACTGACAGCAACATCTGTCTGCGTCGTGTGAAAAGTCTGACAGCGCTTGGCGCCGACAGTAAAACCAAGGACCCTATAGAGTAGACAGCTCTATGAATGGCTCACTCCGAGTGCAGGTTCCTTGCAGAGTCGGCACCTAAACCGTATTTTGTCACGCATACTGTCACGGAGGGATAAATTCAAATTCAAAAATACTTTGTCCATTAGATAACAAACATGGAAAATCGTCATTTGACTCACAGCTCGAAACAAAATACGAACGAAAAAAATGAAGATACTAAGCCAATACAAACAACATGATATTAGTTTGGCATGTGCAGTAACAGTTTGGAAAAAAAAATGTGTACATCACATCTATCACAGCAAATCCATTCACTCTGTGTAAAGCGTCCACTATAATAAGCTTTCCCGTTTGTGGAGCATGCATGAAGATACTAAGTGTCTCACATACAGTCAAACACACAATGACAAACAGAAAAAGAAGAAGAAAAACTATGTAGGAAAAGGCAAGAGTTCAAAAACATTGAAAAGGTATGTACCGGTATGCGACAAACTTCTGGTGTACCTGAGGCACGTGGCCGCGATAGGTGTGATGTAACGCAGGTGGAAGATTTTCAAGTGCAGCAGTGAACTGATACTTGAGTGCATGGTATAAGCTCCGCGCATTATGGTAGGCCCCAGCTGGATGTCGTTTTAACTTCAGCCTACACCAGGCGTAGGAATACTACTTTGTTTTTTCTTTCTTTTTATTTAAATCGTGTTTGCGTGGCGTATACAGTGTATTTAAAATGTCAGACCAGCTGCAACACATTTCAAGGAATACCGTTGCTTAGGCATTCACGTGGGCCGTGTAAACAGCTCTGGTCTGCAATGGTTTTTTTTTTTTTTTTTTTTTTTGGTTGTAGTTTTTGGGGTTGTTTTTTTTTTACCCTACTCCCGACTGAAAATGTTTGTTGAGCTAAACTTGGATTAAATAGTATTGTTCGTAGCAACCCAGAGATTTGTGCCACGTTCATATTTTACATTTACGGTGCTCGGAGAGGCCACCAAACGCTTTAAAAATTGCTGAACTTTGTGTTTGGCTGAGTGTTTCACCCTTCCGGAATCCAGTACCCCTGCACCTCCACCTGGGTTTCAGTCTTTTTAAAATTAATGAGTGTCAACCATGCAGATGCAGTCTTTCAGACTAAGACATTCGTGTGTGTGTGTGTGTGTGTGTGTGTCTTGGTAAAGGCCCGTCTTCTTGCAGATCTAGACTTAGAAATCGTGTTAACTTTTGAACTGTTCTGATGATGTCTAACATCGCACCACTTTAAACGGGCTAATTCCATCTTTGCTAAGCCAACTTAACGTGTTGCAGCAGATTCGCGTGTGAGTGCGCATGTACGCTCGAAATACTCCATCGTGATGATCAGCACAGCTTATAAATCGATGCAATATCGTTTACACTTTCAGCGAGCGGTCGAACATGCAATTTCTACGACTGTTGTTGCACTACTGGAGCGCTTAGTGTGGTCGCCGCGTCATCGAGTACGCTTCTGTTGGTTCACTATCAGGGCCAGCATTAGAGACGCTGTCACTGTCCAGGTGTCATGTGGTGTGATGATAGATACCACGAAAACAGCTAAGAACGATCTGTGTGCATGAAAATCAAGATAGAGTATTTCCAGCGTACAGTCGCACTCACGAGCGAAACTACACCAAAACATCTTTGGCTTTGCAAAGATGGAATTTGCCCGTTTCAATGGACGACGTTTGTAGATGGGGTTATTTGCATTCGCTCGCAGGTGCAAGTATTTTCAGCAGTTTGAGTTACGAATTGATTTGCTTCTGTTTGTTTTAGGTTGACCCCAAGTTCTTGAAGAACCTCAAGTTCTCCAGAAAACACAACAAGAAGGCAGCAGCCGCCAACTGACCATGTCTAACTGGACACTCAAAACTCCTGAACTGTCATCTTGTTGTCTTCTGTTGTACTTGTCACGGTCACTGTTGTGGATGGACGAATAAAGCTGTGGTGATGTGACGAATTCCCGGCTTGTTCTTCTGTGTTTGTGTGTGTGTGTGTGTGTGTGTGCAATAGTGTGAGTGTGTGTGTGTGTGTGTGCAATAGTGTGAGTGTGTGTGAGAGAGAGAGGAGAGAAGAACTCAAGACGAAAGTAGTGGCAAATGTAGTATGCTGTAGTGCGGAGTGTTGTAAAGAGCGGTACCGTCGTCCGCAAGAGGAGACGAAGTGCTTACCAAATTCATCGCGTATAAGCCCTTTTTCCAGATAACCGTGGATGGTGCGTGCACGATCACACACTTGCAGCTTGCGCCTACACAGAAACACACACAGAGGACGGGCAAGATTGATTTAGGTAAGATGTATTCAAAAGAAATGCAATATCTGTTTTACGCTATAAAACAGAAATTTCTCTTCTGCAGTACAACCGCTGACAGTGCATAACTGCATAAGATGATAATAAAAAGCATTCAATTAACTCAAAAGCATTCGATTAACTCTCTCTCTCTCTCTCTCTCCACACACACAAAGAAGGGTAAAAAAAAAAGCCGAAAACAGGACAAGGGAATTTTTTTTTTTTTTTTTTTTTAGTACGGTTGGGGGGAGGGGGATTCTTCCATTTTTTAAAGTTGTTTCTCTATAGAGAAACAACTTTATGAGACGGGGCAGATTTTGCTGCGCGCAGCAGCAATTTTCAGTGATACAAAACAAGACTGTGACGTTTCTCCACACAATAATACTTTCACGCACATAGTGACGTAACGAAACCTGCGTCATAGACACTTGACGTGCACACTATGCTGCTGCGTTCTTTTTGGCGGGAGTTGTGAGACGTGTGTGTGTGGACGGATGTAATGATGGCTATCTCCTAAACCACCTCGATGGAGGCCTTTTTACTTTGAGATAAAATGGGAAATCACCTTCTCCAGACCTACCTTTCACGATTTTTAGCCTGCCGCATTTTCAGAAGAGTTATCGCCGATTTTAAAAAATCGGTCGTGTTACGAATTTTTTCGAAAAAGTTGTTCAAATTCCTTCATTTTCTAGACTTTGGAAGTTCACCCAATCACACTGCCTGTATTCGTGCTACAGCTCTGTAGCTCTGACTGGTTTTGTGTAAAAAAAAATATTTTCGAGGTAGGGGTGGTTTGCACATAAGATCAAATATCTATGAAAAGACTACTGCAAATTACTTATCATCCCGGCGTTTTTGTCTAGTGTGACAACTGCACATATGACAGGAACTACTGCACTATTATAGCTTTAGCATTTAGAATAACTGAACTTTTAGATAAACATAACTTTTTCAAGTTTCTGCGAAAAGCACCGGTCAAAAGAGTTCCAAATTTTCGATTTCATAAGTACAATACAAGGTATTCTAGTCCATGTTTCACCAGCCCTCTAGATCTTCCAGATTTTATGTAAAAATTAATTCAGCCAGGAAAGTCACAAAAGCAACAGGGAAATTACAAGACATGCACAAGCATCATCTGTCATACCACCAGTGTGAAGCTGACGTCAAACGCTTAGTTCCCAGACAAAATAAGCAAGTATCGTCACTGCCTCCGACATTTCACCAGCCCTCTAGATCTTCCAGATTTCATGTGAAAAATAATTCAATCGGGGAAGCCACAAAGCCAACAGGGAAATCACAAGACATAAACAAGCTTCCTCAGACGATCGCAGTGCTAGAGGCTGACGTCAAAATGTTTAGTTCGCGGAACTGACGTCATCTCTCCGTCTGTGTATGACGACCTGCCTGAGGTTGACGTCAAATGTTTAGTTCACGGAACTGACGTCTCTCTCTCTCTCTCTCTCTCTGGCGAGCCAGGGTAGCCGAATGGTAGAGCGTTGGGCTTTCAATGCTCGGGTCGAGAGTTCGAATCCCGGCTTGGGCCAAATATTTGTGCTGGCCTTTCTCTCGTTGCCCCGTCTTTGATATCACCCTTACGTGGTGGAAAAGGACGTTAAACTCCTAAACACCCACCCACCCACTCTCTCTCTCTCTCTCGCTCTCCCCCCACCCGGCCCCACCCCCAGTCACGTGAGGGTGGGTGTTTGGGGGTTTAACGTCCTTTTCCACCTCATAGGGTGATATCAAAGACGGGGCAACGATGAAAAAGCCAGCACAAATATTTGGCCCCAGCCGGGATCGAACTAACGACCCGAGCATTGGGAGTCCAACGCTCTACCATTCGACCACCCCGGCTCCCCCCCAGTCACGTGACTAATCGGTCGAGGTCGTAGAGGATCTAGTGTCATTGGTAGAACATGGAGAGGGGAGAACCGGCAACAATAACAACAAAACAGACAAAATAAAATGAAATTTGGAGAAACAACTTTGTAGGACGGGGCCGTTCCTCCTTGTTTTGTTTTTTCAACTTGTTCAAGGCAATGGGGTTTCTCCCATGAAACCCATACATTTCATCCCCTTGACATAGACACACTCTCCAAAGAACAATTTAAGTTTGTTCTCGAGAGAAATGCCATTCCGCTTGAACTTTTGCCGGATTCGTCTGAGTGCACTTAGCAGAAAGTCTCCACATTCCTATGGGGTCAAGTTCACCATTCAGAAATTGCTGTAGCTAACTTTTGCGAACGGTGTTCCTAACTCAGTAACTGTTCTTGCAAGCAATCCACCGTATAGAGAAAGGGATAAAGCGCCACAGATTTTATAAGAACTTGAGTCTTTTTTCTGCAGATGACGGTAGCCCCTCCCCAAACCACCCCCAAGTAAAAAAGAAAAAAAGACAGACCCAAAAAAATGTTCAAGAACCAAAAACAAAAACGTATTTGCTGATCGGTTCCTCTCGTGAGGTGCTAAATTGTCCCATTTCCAACGGAAATGTGAAGCGGTTCTCAAGGGGAATGCTTTCATGCTTGAGCTATGTGGTCTCGTATCAGTGCACTTGTCCGCAATGAGTGAGGAAAAAAAACCTGGCCTCCTACTAGCTAGGACAGCTGCACTCGGCACTGTCTGTAAATACCCATCTTCCAGCACAACTAGGTTCACAAATCGTCTGAAACTGTTTTGGTAGCGGGGAGCCGGGGTAGCCGAATGGTAGAGCGTTGGGCCGTTCTAATGCTCGGGTCGTGAGTTCGTATCCCGGCTGGGGCCAACTATTTGTGCTGGCTTTTTCATCGATGCCCCATCCGCTTTGATATCACCCGTATGTGGTGGGAAAGGACGCTAAAGCCCCAAACACCCACCCACGCACCCTGTTTTGGTAGCATCGTACCATCTGGACACTGCACAGCGACAGCTCACTCAATCAGGCTGGCAATGAGCCAACAGAAGAGGCCGCGAGCATCAATGCGTCTGCTGGTGGAAGAACACAAATTGAGCGCTGGGTCAAGTTGGTGTTTCTGTGAAGGACCCTGCTTTGCGAGTGTCATAGTTCGTAGTGAGTTTTGTTGCCACGAAAAAGCGTGACTTTCAGTGTAGATGGTAGGGCAAGGTGCACGCCAGGTGTTGCAAGAGGACGCAAGCTGCCAGTGAAGCTGGGACGTTTGAGGTACAAGAGAGGCAAAGGTGAGGCGAGTGGATTTCGGTGAAGCGGCTTTATGGCCTGAACAGAAAGTGGACTAGTATTACTCCAGTGAGGCCTGAGCGGAATGGAGACGTTCAACAACAACAACAAAACAAAACCAAACAAAATGTCAGGTTCGTGCCCTTGAATGGTCTGTGCATGATAATTTTTATTTCCAGATTGAAGCATTTTTTTATTATTATTATTGATTCCACAAAAAGTTTGTAGAGTTTTTGAAAAAAAAAGGCGATTTTAGATTAAAACAAAGTTAGTTTTAGTTTAGTTTAGTCCTCTTTATTCCCTGGGGAACATAGGGCTGCAACCACACTCCGCCAGCGCACTCGGTTCTGGGACGCCCTCTTTAGTTCGGCCCATGTTCCGGCGGCCTTGGCTTCAGCGTCCGTACTCCTCCGCCAGGTCTGCTTCGGTCGGCCCACTTTGCGCTTTCCCTGGGGGTTCCAATCAAGGGACTGCCTGGTGACATTTGATGTTGGCTTTCGCAAAGTGTGTCCGATCCATCCCCATTTCCTTTTCTTGATCTCCTGCTCGATGGGGACCTGTCTTGTTCGCTCCCAGAGGTCTTGGTTGGTGATCACCAGTGGGTATCTGATGTTGAGAATGTTGCGGAGGCATCTGTTGATGAAGGTTTGCAGCCTGTGGGAGCCTGTCTTGGTGGTGCGCCATGTCTCCGAGCCATAGAGTAGGACCGACTTCACATTTGAGTTGAAGATCCGGATCTTGTTTCGCAGGGATAGGGCTGTGGATCTCCAGATGGGGCGCAGAGTGCGAAAGGCATGTCTGGCTTTGTTGGTGCGGCTCTTGATGTCTTCGTCCGTTCCTCCATCCTTGCTGACAATGCTGCCGAGGTAGATGAACTTGTCCACCTCTTTGATGTCTTCCTGGTGCAGCTGGATGGGGTCGTGCTGTTTGTGGTTGACTCTCATGACTTCGGTCTTGCTGATGTTGATCTTGAGGCCGGTCTTCTCAGCTTCTTCGGCGACTCTGTTCAGCTTCTCCTGCGCATCTTGTTGCTTGTGGGAGAGGAGGGCGATGTCGTCCGCGAAATCCAGGTCCTCGAGCTGTTTGCTGAAGGTCCACTGGATCCCTGTCCTCTTACCGTCGGTGGCTTGCCTCATGACCCAGTCGACCACCATCAGGAAGATTGTGGGTGAGAGGATGCAGCCTTGACGAACGCCGGTCCGTACTGTGAATGGTTCTGTCAGTTTCCCGTCGTGGATTACCTGGCAGGTGGCATCTTCGTACAGCTGTCGGATGATGTTGACAAACTTTGGTGGAAAACCGTAGTGAGACATCAGCTTCCAGATGACCTCCCTGTCAACACTGTCGAACGCCTTCTGGAAGTCAACGAAGGTGCTGTACAGGGGGGTCTGCCACTCCAGGGACTGCTCGATGATGATCCTCATCGTGGCTATGTGATCAGTGCAGGATCGGTCGTTGCGGAATCCTGCCTGTTCCTCCCGGAGTGTCTTGTCCAGCGCGGTCTTCAGCCTCTCCAGGATGATCCTGGTGAGAACCTTCCCTGGTATGGACAGGAGCATGATGCCTCGCCAGTTGCTACAGGATGAGAGGTCCCCTTTCTTTGGCAGCTTTACCAGGTGTCCCTTCTTCCAGTCTTGTGGCACGCTCTCGCTCTCCCAGATCTTCCTCAGGAGCGGGTGCAGCATGTCGGTGGAGGTCTGGATGTCGGCCTTGAGGGCTTCTGGTGGTATGCCGTCGGGGCCTGCTGCTTTGCCAGACTTGAGGGACTTGATGGCTTTGATGATCTCGGTCTTGGTAGGGGGGTTGGTGCTGATGTCGAGTAGCTGGGCTGTCGGTGGTATGTCTGGTGGGACTGGTGGTGGAGGCCTGTTGAGCGTTTCCTTAAAGTGTTCAGCCCACCTTGTCCTTTGGTCTTCCTCTTTGGTGATGATTTGTCCGTTCTTGTCTTTGACTGGTCTGGTGGGGTTGTTATTTTTCCCAGAGAGTGTCCTTGTTATTTCGTAGAGCCGTTTCATGTTCCGTTGTCCTGCTGCTGTTTCTGTGAGGTCGTTGATGAAGTTCCTCATGTCGTTCCTTGCGCTCCTCTTGACCTGCCGGTTGACGTCCCAGTATTGAGCCTGCAGGTCGCGCTTGTGGTCTTGGTCGTCAGTGTGGTTGATCAGGTCTTTCAGGCGTTTCCTCTCTGTGATGAGGTCCCAGGTGTCAGATGTAAGCCACTCTTTGTGTTGTCTCGTCTTCTTTCCCAGCACTTCCCTGCATGTTGCTGTCCAGGTTTCTCGCAGGTCGTGCCAGTGCTCCTCGATTGTCTCTTCAGGTAGTGTGTCGAGAGCGCTGAATCTGTTCCTCAGCTCACATCTGAAGGCGTTGGTCTTGACGCTCTCCTTCAGACTGTGCACGTTGTACTTGTGGGATGGTCTGTCCGCCTGGTCTCTGTAGGCCTTCAGCTTGATCTTGATCGCTGCAATGACGAGGTGATGGTCTGAGGCTGCATCAGCTCCCCGCTTTGCTCGGACGTCCAGCAAGCTTCTTCGCCACTTCCTGCCGATGGTGATGTGGTCGATCTGGTTTACAGTTCTTCCGTCCGGTGATGTCCAGGTGGTTTTGTGGATGGTCTTGTGGGGGAATATGGTGCCTCCGATGACCAGGTCGTTGGTGGTGCAGAATTCTGTGAAGAGCTCTCCGTTCTCGTTCTGTGTCCCTGTTCCGTGTTTGCCCATGATGAGTTCTCTGTCTGTGTTGTCGGTGCCCACTGTGGCGTTGAGGTCTCCCATGAGGATCTTCAGGTCTCTTCTCGGTGCTTTGTCGAGGACGGCTTGGAGCTGCTCGTAGAAGTTCTCCTTTTCTTCCTCATCCGCCATGTTGGTGGGAGCGTAGCACTGGAGGATGGTGACTTTCCTGCCCTTCGAGTTGAATCTGGCGCTCAGGATCCTTGGTGACACTGGTTCCCAGGACAATAGTGCTTGTGTTGCTTCAGGTGTCATCAGCAACGCTACTCCGTGCATGTGTGGTTGGCCGTCTTCGTGTCCGGAGTAGAGGATGGTGTCTCCGGAGGTGAGTCGAGTGCGTCCTGTTCCTGTCCATCTTGTCTCACATAGGCCGAGCAGCTTCAGATTGTATCTATGCATTTCTTGACTCACTTGTGCTGTCTTTCCTGTTTCGTATAGGGTTCGGATGTTCCAGGTCCCTATCCTGGCTTTGGTCTTGGCCGTCAGAAGAGTAGTCGGCGCACTGGCTTCCCGAGGGCTTTCACCAGCTCGCGTCATGGGCTCTACTAGAGAGGACTCTTCCTGGACCAAGTTGCGTTGTAGATCTGTGGTTGTAGTTTCTGTAACAGGTTTTGTTTTTAAAGAGTTGGGTTGTTAGCCCTACTCAAACCCCCAACCTGGAGGACCAGTGAGTGCGCTTCGTCTGGCCTCTACCCTTCGACCTGTCCAGCATGGGTGGCCCTACCAGGAGACGAATCTCCCGCCGGCATAGCTCTCGGGGTCATGGAGACACGCAAGCCCCATCTCCAACGGCAAGGATGCACTCATCGATGGGGAGATTAAAACAAAACTGACAAAAACTAGTCAGTACAATTCGTACAAACCTGTAAATTCAAACTTCACATTGAATCAAAGCAGCAAAACTAAACACTATTAATAACCACTAGGGGAAAAAACAAACAAACAAAAAACACCGGTTTTCGGAACGGATGTAGAAAAATTAAAGCAGTTTATCAAGCAAAAGCATGCGTTAAGAGGCTGCGGCGATGATTCCCTGAGGTTTCCAGTGTCCACTGTCTCTGGCCAGTGAAGCCTAATAATCTTAGAACATGGGTCTTTCAAGTGCTTGAGCATCGAACTTGCCTTGCATGGTCAACGTATCCTCATCTATCATTACGTAACTGCCCGCTGAGGGATGCCCGGCCGGCGCCGACAGGTTAGAAACTCCGCTGTTCTCGTGAGGATTACGTCATTTGCTAAAGTGGAGATTCATTTTGTTGTTCAGTTGTGGTGGCGGTGCACCCCTAATGTGCGATGCCGTCTTTCATCTAAATTTATTGCTTTTACAATAGCCATGGGAACTAGATTGAAGTACCGTGAATGTGATCATACCAGAAACAGATTTGTGTCCGCTACCCCCCCCCCCCCAAAAAAAAAAACAAAACAAAAAACAAAAAAAAAAACAAACAAACAAAAAAACCAGCAACCCTTCCCCCCCCCCCCCCCACACACACACACAACACAACACACACAAAAAACAAAACAAAACAAAAAAAAACAAAACAAAACAAACAACAAACCGTTCCGAAAGTCAGCCCCAACCTCCTAACGCATCAGTCACCCGAAAGTCTCTCTTCGGAAATTGTTGCTTTAAGATAATAAGCATCGCATCTGGACTCATCAAAGAGGTAGCTTTTGAAGGAGTCAGTACATCATAATTATTACCTTTTTCTTTACAATATCTGCCAGGATGTCAAACAGCCCACCTAATACTGATTAGGAGCGGCCAGCGAGAAGTCGGGACCTTACAAAGAGTACTTGACAAACCCTGGCCCAGTACTGATATCACCATTAGTCGGGATCTACACACATTTGAAGTAGCTGTCGGATTGCTGCCCCGATGGCGCAAAAGAGTGGCTCTGTCAGACTACGGTGGTAAGGCGAGGAGACATTTTTGACAGTCCTGTATTGTGTCTGGAGATGCGGACATCCGGCCGTGGCTCTATCGCGTTGACGCGCCGATGGTCTCGGAAACGGAAAGGAGGCCCAGTCTGTCGCGAAGAATTTGTAGGATCCCTCTGTGATTATGAGAGTAGGTCAGTGAGCCCCCCCCCCCCCCCCCCGGAAAGGCCCGCGGATAGACGGGACAGCCGAATGGTGGAGCGTTGGACTTTCAATGGTCGGGTCGTGAGTTTGCAGACCTGCCTACACTACACATTGACCATAGAAAACTAAGTCATTTTGGGCTTAGTACGCAACTACGCATTTAATTGCCCCACTACACATTTTTTCTCCCTAAATCTACGTAATTTAGCGGTTAGTCAAATCCGATCAGAACTTTTGCTCGCGCCGATCCAGCTTTTTGAACGAGCCTCATTCAAAGTTTAACGATGCATAATATAAATACCCGGTAGAAAGAAATTTGGCTAAAACAGACACACACACACACACACACACACACACACACACACACACACACACACACACACACACACACACACACAAAATACAACTGACAAAACATCCTGAGAGACTATGGTAGTACACTGTAACCAGTCGAATCAAACAAGCCAAAGAATAGAATAGTTGATTTGTAGCTTGAAGCCGACAAGCTGGCACATTTCGGTTGGGATACGTTATACTCATTTGGCCAGGAAACTACTCGTTTGGTTTTTGGCACTACTCGTGTCATGTTTGGTGGGTAGGCAGGTCTGAGTTCGAATCCCAGCCGGGGCCAAATGATTGTGCAGGCGTTTTTATCGTTGCCCCGTCTTTGGTGTCATCCACACGTGGTGGGAAAGGACGTTAAACTCCCAAACACGGACCGACCGACCTCCTGAAAGGCTGTGGGGATGGGCTGGGTTTTGAGGGTGGGCTGAGAAGGCGGCCAGGCGAAATGCTGGAGGTGTGGGATGTGGCGATGGAGTGTGTGTGTGGGGAGGAGGGGGGGGGTGGTATACATTCCGGAGGATTTTACTTTATCATTTTGAGTAGTAGTAGTAGTAGTAGTAGCAGCAGCAGCAGTAGTAGAAGTAGTAGTAGTAGTAGTAGTAGTAGTAGTAGCAGCAGCAGCAGTAGTAGAAGTAGTAGTAGCAGTATGTGCGGGAAGCAGGCGCGGAGTTGGGGGCATGAGATCATGATTGTTCATTGCCCCAAGTCTGTGTCAGGTTTCTGGCAGTGGGGGACGAAGACTCACTCACATTGAAAATTGTGTTGGCTCTCTCTCTCTCTCTCTCTCTGTTCCTTTTGTCACTGCGTGGTAGGAAAAAAATCAGATTTCCGACAGGGGGTCGAAAAACAAATATATTGACTCTGTCTCTCCTTCCCTCTCACTCTTTGTGTTCTCTCTTCCACTACGTTGTAGAAAAAGCTCTTCAAACCCTGACCACCATGCAATAAGCGACCGACGCTTTCTGGCTCGACTGAACACAGGGCCTTCTTTCTCGTCTCTTTCTTGTGCTTATTTTTCTAACACGCAAAATGCCACTGGCCCGATCCATTTCAGGGGCAGGTGTTCTAGTGTAAGAAGTTCCCAAATAGCTGACTGATGCTGATTAGACACCTCCCCCCCCCCCCCCCCCACCCCCTCTCCGATAGCAGCTGTGCAATCCTGCTTCTGTATTCTCCATTAGCGTGGCAGAAATTTCAGGGGGGCGAAACGTGCCGTGGCTGTCTGATGTATAGATACAGACTTCAACATAAGTCAAGGACCACCTTGACAGACAGGTCTAATTTTTAAGAATTCACCACAAAAAAAATCAAATTTTTTTTCGCTTTTCGCTGTGAAAGTGTTAAAGGGTTAACAATGCATCCTGCAAAGCTTGCTGAAGCTGAAAAACCACCATGTGCTGCACGGACATCTTCCAGGAATTGTAGCCAACTTTGCAAGTGGTCCTTGACTTATGTTGAAGTCTGTAGTAGATACAGAGCGGCCCGTGCCACCTTGGACACACCAGTTCTCACTTGAACGCCGAAGTTAAGCAACGCTGGGCCGGCCCGGTTAGTACTTGGATGGGTGACCGCCTGGGCACAGGCCGGGTGTTGCTGGCCCCGGTCCGGACAGGAATTTTGTGTGAGATTTCTCCTCACTAAACCGAGTCAAAATCATGTGCAGACTCGCTTTCGATGACTGTTTCGGCCCGTGTACACACGCATGCACGTGCCATCAAGTGTGCACGATAAAGATCCCATCATTCGAAAAAGAGTAGGCCGAAATGGCCGGTGGGACGGAAACACAAACACACGCATGCAGGGGGAAAAAAATGGGTGGCGCCGGTTCATGGCGACGCGCTTCCCCAGGGGGAAGCAGCCTCCATTTCCCCTACTACGTAAGTGGTACGAAGAAAAATTCCAGTCGAGTCCAGTCCAATCCAATCCAATCCAATATATGTATATGTATTTGTATGTATGTATGTATGTATGTATGTATGTAGGTGTGTTAATGTAAGAAGGTTGCTTTTTTGTGTGATTTGGATACTGTGCTCTGTATAGATGTGATATGTATGCCTCAATGTGAACAGACTACCTGTAGCCATGCTGGCTGAATGGATACTTATGAATATTTAGACATATAATTATGTGCCTGTACCCCCTGATGGGGTTTCTGGAAATAAATACAACTGAAACTGTATGTATGTATGTATGTATGTATGTATGTATGTATGTATGTATGTATGTATGTATGTATGTATGTATGTATGTATGTATGTATGTATGTATTTTGAAACTTTTGAATCTGAGTAGCACTCGAAAAACGCTCGCCCATTTTGCAGTCACTTGTATAACCGTAATTCTGGACATGTCGAGATGGTCTAATTTTGGCTTTAATGATAAACACGTCCTAAGGTATAGGTACTGTTTCGCAACAGATAATCGCCACGACCGGAACTGCAATGATACACCTTCGTGTGAGATACTAGATTTCTGTATCAAGGTGTACCGCTGTCTGACTCATCTTCCTGCGTATGAGAGATTCGATCTATACTTGCTGATATTAACTTGATGACATTGGTTTGGTTTCCTACACTGTTGTGTGTGGGTGTTTGTTTGTTTGATGTTTCCTGACATTAGATTTTGCCTCCTACGTTGTTCTACCCGTGTGTGTGTGTGTGTGTGTGAGGGGGGGGGGGAGGGGGGGGGGGGGGTTGTTTTGTTTCAATGTTTACCCGCTCATTTTATCTTTTAGTTCTCTAGCCTCCCCCGCCATTCTCTATGATTAGCAGGTCTCACCACTGTCTGTCTGTCTGTCTGTCTGTCTGTCTGTCTGCCTGCCTGTCCGTCCGTCTGTCTGTCTCAGTCTGTCTGTCTGTCTGTCTGTCTGTCCGTATGTTGTCTGAATTTTGTCTGCCTGCTTGCCTGTCTGCCTGTCTGTCTGCCTGTCTGAATGTATGTTGTACGTCCGTCCGTCCGTCTGTCTGTCTGTCTGTCTGTCTGTCTGTCTGTGTGTCTGCCTGAATTTTGTCTGCCTGCCTGCCTGCCTGTGGGTCTCCCTTCCTTTCTTTCGTTCTCTGGGTTTTGTTTTGTGCTTGAATGTTTATTTGCCAGGTAGAACACGTACCGCGGATATACTTTTAGGCAGGTTCTTGAACTGTAGGGGGGAGTCGGGTGGCATGCTCAGCATGTTACCCGCCTGACTCGAAATCGGAGGGCGGAAGGTTCAAATCCCGACAGGGTCAAAAGTTGTACAGACTCTTTCCAGTGCCCTCTTCTTTGATATCGCGTTCTGGCTGGACAGGCGTTATTCAGCCTGAAAACACCCACCCATACCCACCTTGTCGACCTGAATGTGAGGCTGCCTACCCTCCTGCCTGTCTGCATGTCTGTCTGTCAGTCTGTTTCATATGTGGCGGTAAAGGACGTTAAAACCCTCAAATACCCACCCACCCTGTCTGTTTCGCTGATTGTTTATTGCATCCACCCACCTTTTTCATTTGTGTGAATGGATTTATTTGTTTGTTTATCAACCGCACGGTGTCCTTGTGCTCTGCGTTTCTTGCAAAGCTTGCTTTTTTTAAAACGCTGTTTGTGGACACTTTCATCCATCGGCTGGACTCCCGCGAAGGACGTTCATCCGAGAAGCCGTTGTCGTCATAAGGCTTCCCGCCACTCCTGTGACATTGTGCTCTATCTCTCTCTCTCTCTCTCTCTCTCTCTCTCTCTCTCTCTCTCTCTCTCTCTCTCTCTGAGCGGATTATTCCTGACGAAGTGAAGCCACAGTGACCAGTGTCAACACCTCCCCAAAATTAACGCAGAATTGTAAACGTACCCCCCCCCTGCAGTATCTTAGCCATGATGACGTACAACAGGATGAGGCGAGGCCAGGGAAGTGCTGGATCCCGCACGTTAGCTTTCTGTGTAGGCGGTCATTACTTTCAGTGCGGCAACCCGAACGTCCGGCTCGATTGACCAGTGGACAATCGAGTAGGTGTTTGTTTGATTGATGGGGGTGATGGTGAGGATGATCTGAAACTGACCGGTTTTAGGAGCAGAGATGGTGTGACTGAAACAGCTTTTTAGATTTTTACATACAAGTTTTCAGAAAGCTGTGGTGTTCTTGTTTATTGTTTAGATGGTTGGTTGATTATTGGTATTTGTTTGAGTTGTTTCTTTTGTTTCTGTGTTTGTTTTCGTTCGGTTTGTTGGTTAATTTGTTGGGATTTTTGTTTGTTTGTTTGTCGTTTTTAGGGGTTTCGTTGTTGTAGTTGTTGATGTTGTTCTTTGTTGTTTGTTTGTTGTTGTTTGTTTTTGTTGTTGTTGTTGTTGTTGTTATTTGTGGGCTTGATTATTTGGTTGTTGGTTTTTTTGTTTTTGGTTTTGGTTTTCTTTGGGTTTTTTTTTGTTTTTTTTTTGTTTGTTTTGTTTTGTTTTCTTGTTTTTGTTGTTGCTGTTTTTTGTTGTTGTTTTTTTTGTTTTTTTGTTGTTGTTGTTTTTTTTGGGGGGGGAGGCGTGAGTAGTTGGTTGGTTATTTGGCTTTTCTCTGTTGTTGTTGATGTTGTTCTCTTTGTTTTAACAGAATCATCTTGAGCAGTTGAGTCAACACGAGTTGATTGAACGAGGCAGTGAACGAACCTTTTACCCACGACCTGACCCAGAACATGAACCCTCTCAACAATCAGAAGATGAATTCCCGGTCATCCCCTTTGAGACTCTCCTCCCCTGGGGTCCTCTGAGACAACACCCTCCATGATGACTTGTCGCCATACTGGACAATGAAGACGATTTGTGGGAACAGCCCGGCTTTGGCTGGAATAAATTGATTGATCTTTGAAAGCATCTCTCTCTCTCTCTCTCTCTCTCTCTCTCTCTCTCTCTCTCTCTCTCTCTCTCTCTCTCTCTCTCGTCTGTCTGTTTGCCTGTCTCTCGTTCTCTGTTATGTTGTGTCACCGGCGTCGTGTGTGTGTGTGTGTGTGTGTGTGTGTGTGTGTGTGTGTGTGTGTGTGTGTGTGTGTGTGTGTGTGTGTGTGTGTGTGTGTGAAATCTCGGTAGATTTGTTTGTGAAAGTCAAACGTGTGTGTGTGTGTGTGTGTGTGTGCGTGCGTGCGTGCGTACGTGCATGCGTACGTGCGTGCGTGCGTGCGCGCGCGTAGGAAAAACTCACACAGAATAATTGATCTGTTCAGACGCAGAGGCCAGTGACCGGCATTTGAACCTGAGAGATTAGCCTGTAACACAGTTAAACGGTCGTTAGCAGTTCTGCAGAAGACACTCGGACCCCCCTCCGGGGCGTGAGGTGGTGCGTGCACGGCCTTAGCTGAACCCAGAAATGCCAACTTCAACTGTGAGGACTTAAACTTGTATTTACAAACATTTCCCAGGTCTACCCAGTTGTTCGCAGTTCACGTCGCCGATTGGATTCTTAAGCCATTGTAATGACTCCCTGTACAATCCGAGCTTTGAAAATCAATGCCTTGCCTTACCATTTCACATCCCCCCAACTCCACACCCCTTCATCCAACCAGAGAAGCTAGCGTGTGAACACACTCTGTGAAGTTCACATAGTCCACCGTATGACAATAATGATAATGAACACACACACACACACACACACACACACACACACACACACACACACACACACACACACACACACACACACGCACGCACTGACACACACACTCACACTGACATGCACTTATAAGTGTGAATGGCCTGGCGGGAGAAATGGGTTTTCAGGTTCGATTTGAACTGGGACAGTGTGGGAAGGTCACAAATTTCGACCGGCAGCCAGTTCTAAACATTTGGGGCGAGGAAACTGAAGGAGCGTTCGCCTGATATATGGGGTTCGTGTCATATACCCACCCAGTATATTATGTATCTGCCACTGCTCTTATCTTCAGTTATAGAAGCAAATAATCTTGGGTTAAAAAAAAAACTGTTATGTGCAGTGGTTATGATTTATCGATGCAACAGATAAACACACTCGGAGTCTCGAATTCCAAGGTCTTCCATGCGGCTATTCAGAAAAATAAATGAAATGAAGGGGGGAAAAAAAGAAGTGATTTTTCAAGTTTCGGCCTTGACTTCGGAAAACACTGATTCACTCTTATAACGCTATTTTGTTATGAAAAAGACTCCACCGGACCTCCCTTCTCGCGTTCGAAAATTTCAGGAAAGACACCATTAGGAGTTATTCCTGGCGTCCAAATTGCACCACAAACTGCACCTTTGTGTCTGCATAGCAAAATATTCTTTTTTTTTTCTGTCTGCCTGCTTTTACATCCTGTTTTTGTTCTTGTTGATGTCGGTGGATTTCTTCTGTTTCTATTCGGGGAACTGGAACAGTTCTGAAAGCTGGTGGTGCGTTAGACTGTATGTTGTCGGGTCGTGAGTTCAATTCCTGCTTGAGAACCCAAAGTTGTCACTGGTGGTCTTGTCCTTCTTATCTTACCATTGATGTCGCCCTTATGTGCGTCACATATCCCAAAATCAACCAACCAACCAAACCAACCATCCAACCAACCCACCAACCATCCAACCAACCATTCAGCGATTGTTTGTTTTTACTTTACAGCTGCCAGTGCAGGTGACGAAAAACAGAAATGACAACAATAAAACAAAACAAAACAAACCACAACAACAACATACAAACACGCAAAGCAGTACAATAAAACCAGAAAGCACACTAATAAAAAAAAAACACCTAACAACATGACAACAAAACAAACAAAAACTAACAACAAACAACTAACAAAGCAACAGCATACACAAGAACAACAACAACAACAACAACAACAAGAAAAAAGAACAAGAAGAATAAGAACCTTTATTTTACAACGGTAGAAGTTACAAACTGCAACAACTATAGGTAGTAGACTTGATCATGGCTACCGCACAAGATCGTTGATCAATTTGTTAAAACAAAACAAAACAAAAACTTTCATTTGCTGTACAAACGTTAATGCAAAGAAAGCCCACAATATCAATTTATGGTAGAATGTTGAAAATTGTTATTGAACTCGACTTGAATCTCGTTCATTAACAATTTTCTCTTTCCATAAATATTGATATCGTTGACTGTTTACGATAACTGATAATAACAACAAATAAAGCAACAGCATACACAACAGCAACAAAAACGAACAAACACAAACCCGCGGGTATAAGCAGTTGTACCGTCAGAGTAAACAAGAATTCCGGACATCCCAAGCATCTCCAACTTGCTGGCCGTCCTTCCAGTCAGTGATGTATCAAACTAGCTATCTTTGGCGAGTGTACCAGCGGCTGTAATAGCATTTTTAGTTGCCCGGGCAATCAAAGACTGACTCCTCCATCCATTGGTGTCTCACGGGGGGGGGGGGGGGGGGGGGGAGGGGGGGGAGGGGGGGGTAATCAAAATAGACGACTCTTTTCCGTTGCTAAGTCGCTTCAATAGTTTCAACGACGATTGCTCTCATTTAAAGCCGTCAAGTTTGTTCACAGGTTATGTTTAATAGCATAATACGCAAGTGGTTCTCGGACACACACACACACACACACACACACACACACACACACACACACACACACACATAACGGTGTCAACTTTTCTACAACTGACTGGACAATATGTAAAGTCACTGGTCGGAAATACGCTTGTGCGCCCTAGTTTCCTTTCGAAATCAGATCTCTTCAATTTTCTGATTGAACCGGATTGAATATAAAGACAATCGCACGTCCCATAGCAACAGATCTATTATGTCTCCCTCAGAATTACGTCACGAATATCAATTTACCGGGTCAGATCCATTCTAGCAAATGAGAAAGAAACATTGAGCCTGACGTAAAAATGGCTTTCAATTCGGTTAATGGACAATACGCGTAACGCCAGATCTATCATTATTTTAAACCCTAGAGCACAGCGATTTGTAGCAGACTGATGTGCGGTTTTACAGCCACGGGAAAAGGAGGCTTATGTTCTGCACTTTGCGGGTTGCAGAGACAGGTCAATCTGTCAACGTCTGAAGTAAATTGAATTGCGTGCGAAAGTGTGGTACCAAGGTTAAATCTTGTGCAGTTTGGATTACCAGTAACTCGCTGGCTGTGCGACTGAGACGCCGGCTGTAACAGACAACGGGGGGGGGGGGGGGGGGGGGGGGGGGGGGAACAGTATTGGGGATTGTGTTTGTCTGCAGCAAAGATAGTAGACACAATCTTTGTCTGCGATCAGCAGAAGCGAATCTGGAAAAGGAGGTCGGGACGGGTGTGTGTGTGTGTGTGGGGGGGGGGGGGGGGGGGAGGGGGGCAGGTTATATGGGGTTCTAACCCCGCCCCCCCCCCCCCCCATTTAAAAAATTAAAAGCAATAGAACTCGGTAATAATGAAAAAGACGCCCCCCCCCCCCAAATAAATAAATAAATAAAATGAAAAAAAAGTTAATCTATTAAAAACCCAACAAACAAAAACAATCAGACAAACAACAACAAACACACCCCCCCCCCCCCCCCAAAAAAAAAAACCAAAAACCAACAACAACCAACAACAACAACAAAACAAACAAACAAACAAACAAAAAACCTACAACAAACAAAGAAACCAAACAACAACCAAACAACAACAACAACCAACCAACCAAACAAACAAACAAACACACAACAACAACAACAACGACAAAAACCACAACAAACAAACAAACGACAAAACAACAACACCCACCAGACTGCACAAATAATACATTTTAGACATATTTTTAAATATGATATTTCCCTTCCCTTCCCACAAATCCTCATATTGTGGGGTGCTATGGCCGCTACAGCTGTAGAGGGCTCAGACACATCGCGTATCCGGCTCTGCGCTTCGGGTCTTCGGCAATATCATGAACATGCCGATGCTAAACATGAACTTTACTCTATAGCGCCCCTAGCTCCCCCTTCAGACAAGTGATCCGCGTTTGCTCAGACTTGGATGCTCGCTAGGATTTGGATGCAAAAGCCGAGTTTACATAGATCTATGTTTATTCTTTTTTCGTTTGGGGTTTAGCTTTGTAGAAAACGGACTTTGAATGCTTTAGGTGGGGAAGGGGAGGGGGGAGTAGGAGAGTAAAGCGAAGGTGAAGGACGGCGGGGGGGGGGGGGAGGATGTGTGGGAAAGGGGATGAATGAAGAATGGAAGCAGACATTTGGCGGAGGAAAGAGGCGGGTGGGGGCGAAGGGGTTTGAGGGTGGTCAGTGAATAAATAAATCTCCCTTCTCACTTGCTGAATGTGTGATCCTGTTTCCTGTAGCTGCATAAAAAAAAATCAAGTGTCTCGCAGATGCTGGGTTCAATTTAACGGAGCTTAGAAAAAAGATTGTTATTGTTCTGGAAGCGTAAGATAAAGACGTCGATGTTCCAGATGCACAACGTCCCGTTCTCCGCTGTTTCCCAAACGTCTGCAATGGACCCCATTTGATGTAACTACCAGCCTACAGACAGCGTTAGCATATCTTTTTTTATGGCGATATTATGGGCATCCACGTTTTGACTATCTCCCGCATACACAAACGGTGCACCGATGCATGTACAAATTGAGTTTGTCTCCATGCAGAATGCACCATGTGTCCCCCCCCCTCCCCCCTCCGGCTCCCCCTCCCCTTCCCACCTCTCTCTCTCTCTCTCTCTCTCGCATATCAGACAGCATACGTCACGTCAGAATGTTTGCGCAAATTCGATTAGGCGTTGCATATTTTGCACGCGCCATATATCTGATCTAGCCGGTGTGTTATTTATTGTTATCACCCGGTGTTCATTCCCTGTGGAAAAGTGTCTGCAGAGCTCCTTGTGTTTTGCTAGTTGCATGGAATTCTTCAGACCCTTAGATCTGAAAAACACGCTTTCGTTTTTTTTTTTTTTTAATTATTTTTTATATTGTTATTATTACTGAAAAAAGAAAACTAGAAGGGGGCTGTTCTGTCCGAGGATGAAGGGACGGAAGTTCTATCGTTGTGTGCTTAGTGGTAATAATAATAATGATAATAATAATAATAATGATGATGATAATGATGATGATGATGATAAATAAATTTATAATAATAATAATAAGTAAATTCCTTACAACTACTGATGATGATGATGATGATAATAATAACTTGATATTAATAATAATAATAATTAACTAAATTATTAATAATAATCATTAACTAAATTCATAATAATAATAATAATAATAATAATAATAATAATTAACTAAATTATTAATAATAATCATTAACTAAATTATTAATAATAACAATAATAATAATCACCAAATAGCTAATTATACTACTACTCCTCCTCAATAAATATATTCAGATTAACAATAATAATAAGAAGAAGAAGAAGAAGATTGTATTGTATTGTATTGTATTGTATTGTATTGTATTGTATTGTATTGTATTGTATTGTATTGTATTGTATTGTATTGTATTGTATTGTATTGCTGCTGTTTGCTATTTTTACGTTCATAATTTATCCCATTGCTCTGGTACTATTCGTGCTAAGTGCATTTTTTTCCAGCAGGCTTCAACTTCATGTGGTGGTTAACTCCTTACTGTCCACACACGAATCACATCCTGAATCAAAATCGTCACAACACAAGACAGCACTAGACAACACTATTATGCAACCTCGAGGCCAGCAGTCCGTGCGAGAGACAGCGCAACGTGCCGTCATATTGCGTCACACGCCGGCGAGCGGTCGACGCTAGCCAGAGAGCTCGGCGATTTCGCACCCTCTTGTGAATACCGCGGTCACTCGCTAGTTCGGGTATTGGCCATGTAATAGCTAACGGCACACTCAGTCGGGCCCCCTTACAACTTGCCCCAAGCACTTCCCACTGGCGTGAGGGCGGTAGACAACAAGAGACAAGTCCCGTTACAACGAGCATGAAACCACGTGTGACGTACTCACAGTCGTATGAGCCACACACAAGACTGCCCTGAGCAGGCAAAGGGGTTATGCGAGATTATGCAATCTCCTGCGGGCTGGGCGAGGCAAGGGAAGGGATAGGGCCTCATGGAGAGTGCCCACGCCTTGCGTAATAGTGTTGTGGAGTGGTGTCTAGTGCTGTTTAGTGGTCTCGTGAGTTTTGGTAAGTCTTGAGTGTGTGTGTGTGTGTGGGGGGGGGGGGGGGGGTTGGGCTGTGAACAGTTAGGAGTTAAAGTCCCTACTGCGGGATTTTGCACGTGTTGCAGCACTGCTCGTCCGTGTAACGGGATTTGACGCGTAGGGACAGACTACGCGAGCCAACCAAAACAAGGAAAGAAAATGGGGAAAATAGATCAGACAATCAGCATCTAGGACAGCCATCCGGTATAAAATCTGCATGCTGTTAGTGTCGAAGAACAGACAAACAACATTTAACGCACATGCACAGCCGTTCAGTGTACAATTTGCATACACGGCCGATCATAACCCTGAACTATTGTCACTGAGGTCAGTAGGCCCTTGTCTTGTCTCCATAATGCGGTTGTTTCGAAATGATACGTCCAGGCAAGAACAAAGAACTGATTTCCCCGCTAATGTTTATGGAACATGTTTATCTGAAATCACTCGGGGTGGAGGGGGGAGGGGGGGAGGGCGTGGGGGGGGGGGGGGTGGAGGATCGACTGATCTCGATGCCACGCCGAAGATATTTAGTTATCCTGAAAAAGGGTTGGTTGGTTGGTTTAAACAGTTTTTATTCATTTTGAACAAATATAAAAATGCACTCTCACAATTTTCACAAGCCGAGCACAACAAGTCAAAAGCTTATAAATGTGCTCATAAGTACAAAAACATTTGCGGCGGAGGCGGCAGATACAGTATTATGATAAGACAGATCTGTAAAGAAAAAGATAGGAAGAAAGGGGATAGAGAGAATGGCCAATTCTTAGTGTGCCGGTTGGTTGGTTGGTTGGTTGGTTAACTGGGATTTATCGTCCACGCCACAACGAGATGACTGCAGACGGTCCTAGGGGACAGGTTATTGGGGCTGGGGATAGCTACCCTAACTGTACAGTCCAGCTGAACACTTATTCAATCCAGTCAGACTGCCAGGTCGGCCACATTTTATGTATCCTTGACTGTTATGGACAAGTTACACAAACAGATCCGGTTCACATCAGTTGAAACACACCTGAAAAAGGGCCAAAGTGCCCGGATTATAAAGCGCGTAGGCCCTTTTTGCAGATGGCGGCAGATTTGCAAAGTAAAGAAACAATTCCCGTATGGGATGGGAAGTTTAACTCAATTCCTATCAAGTAAGTTCAGGGTTGTGCAAAAATGGCCTCACTAAAAAACAACAACAACAACAACAACAACAACATTTATTTTAAAAAATCCTAATTAATTTATGTCTGCATTTAAATTTGGCTTAGTTGCGGTGTTGCACTTTGATGATACTCTTGTTTGCTGCTGTATGAGCCGTCAAAGTACCGTACATCTTGCCAAAACTGCAAAAGAGTCAAAAACAATGGACACTCATGCGCGGTACGAAATGTGTTAATGTGCAAACTTCTTCTTGTGCGTGCGTGCGTGTGTGCCCGAGGGCAAGACAGGCACCGCTAACGAGTCTGCACGTGATTTTGACTCGATTTGGAAAGGTAAGCTCGAACCAAATTCAGTCCTGCCCACCAGGGACCCGAACCTCGCAGCTCAGGATTCGAAGTCGAATACCTTAACCACCAGACAAAATCCCATGTCATGAGTCTGCTCAGTTGGGCGGTTGATCCAGTCGAACGAGTCTCGCACCATTTGTCTCTCTCTCGCCCTGATTATTATTTCTGGTGGGTCTTATCTCGCGTAGATCAGACAGGTCCTGTTTGTCGACCTGAAGTCAGTCAAGGACCTCTCTCCCTACTGCCCACCCTTCATTGTACTGCACCGGTCACGTGTCTGCCTACCATAGTCTATTGCACAGGACACACACACACACACACACACACACACACTCTCTCTCTCTCTCTCTCTCTCTGAAACACACACACACACACACACACACACACACACACACACACACACACACACACACACACACACACACACACACACACAGGCATTGGAAGAGGCACACCGGATGGATTCAGCTCCACAGTAAATTCACTTTTTCTCTGCTTGTACATCTGCCGCATTTCAAAATCATTTCCTTCCGTTGCACTCCTTTATAACACAATTTCAAAGCGAACCCCATTTCATTTTAATTAACAGCTTGAGGTTCTGTTCCCACCGTCTGGAACTTCCGGTCCAAACGATAATGTAGGTGAAACGGAGTTCTTTGAGAGGTCGCGCATGATCTCAGATGTTGTCCAGGATGTTAACAAACTTCACTCGACACTGCATGTCATCAGCAGTGTATTAATTAATGGGGATGCTACAGCGGGCATTTCACTTAGCTACGTCAAAGAAAGTAGGGTATTAGCGTTCTGTCAGAAGAGGAGGTAAAAGCTTCTAATTTCGTCTCACCCTGGTTTCACGGTGCTTCAACATTTAACATTTTCACTGATGAAACGCACATCTTTCAGCAATTTGTTTTTATTTATTTATTTATTTATTTTCTTTTGCTGCCTCATCTATTAGCTTGCTCCAGTCGTATTCCTCCCGGGTCATGGGTAGAATCCACGGAGGG
>JACVVK020000379.1:122500-135000 GCA_018292915.2 Batillaria attramentaria
AAAGTGTGTTTGGTTTTGGGTTTTTGTTTGCTTTTGTGTGTGTGTGTGTGTGTGTGTGTGTGTGTGTGTGTGTGTGTGTGTGTGTGTGTGTGTGTGTGTGTGTGTGTGTGTGGTTGGTTTTTGTTGTTGTTGTTGTTTAACAGGCAAATTTGTAAAAATAAGAAAAATAAAAATATGCGTGCACTTATACGAGTTTGTGTTGTTTCCACATCGGAACTAGCTCCTTCTTTCAGGCAAGTCTTCAAATTGGTGTGTGTGTGTGTGTGTGTGTGTGTGTGTGTGTGTGTGTGTGTGTGTGTGTGTGTGTGTGTGTGTGTGTGTGTGTGTGTGTTTCCTTTTTGTTTAATGAGAGGAGTATTTACGCTGCATTTGAATTTGAAGGACAAGCCAGCAAAAAAGGAATGGATCTTTTCTTTTCTCATCATCACCAGCAACTTTTCCTTTGAAGAGAACAGCGGGTTTTTTTTCCAGTAAATTACGCGTGTGCCTCTGTGTGTGTGTGTGTGTGTGTGTGTGTGTGTGTGTGTGTGTGTGTGTGTGTGTGTGTGTGTGTGTGTGTGTGTGTGTGTGTGTGTGTGTGTGTGTGTGTGTGCCTGCGTGCGTGCGTGCAGGCGTGTGTGTGTGTGTGTGTGTGTGTGTGTGTGTTAGGGTTAGCGTCCTTTTCCACCGCACACGGCTTATATCAAAGACGGTGCGACGAGGCCAGCACAAAGATTTAGCCCCCAGCTGGGATTCGAATTCACGACCCGAGCAATGGAAAATCCAACGCTCTACCATTCGGCTATCCCGGCTCCCTTCAGCAAAACACACGGACGATACAAGGTTTATGCAGTATATAGCTGTGTCTTTGTGTTAAGGGTGATTTGTGTTTGACAGTGTCTGCAGCTGTTTATTTATCTGTTTGTATTATAGTATCTCCCCATCCCCACCCCCACCCCCCTTTCCCCTCCCCCCTCCCCACCTTTTTACCGCAAGATAGTCTTTGTTGCTTGGGCCGCTCTACTACTCCTGCCTAGCTGGTAGATGGTCTCTATTGCTTGCGTGGCTCTCCACGCCCCCCCCCCTCCCCCTCCCCCCTTTCTCCTGTTTGTGTGGCGCTTAGAGCTTCCCAAAAGGATAGGCGCAAAAAAAAAAAAAAAAAATCGTCATTATTAGTAGTAGTAGTAGCAGCAGTGGTGGTGTGCCCCCCCCCCCCTCTCTCTCTCTCTCTCTCTTTTTGCCGCGAGACAGTCTTTTCTTGCTTGGGCGGCTCTTCTACTACCCCTGCCTAGCTGCAAGATGGTCTCTGTTGCTTGTGCGGCTCTCCACGTCCCCCTCCCCCCTTCCCCTGTTTGTGAGGCGCTTGATCGTGGTTGATCGGAGTTCATCGCATAGCATGTCGAGCGAAGCCCGAACAGTCCAAAATCTCTTCGCGAGGCTCCAAAATGTTTCGAGCGAAGCGTTTTTGCTTCGCTCTTCGGGGTTGATCGGCATAGTTAAGACGCGCCTTTAGTTAAGACGCGCCTTTAGAGTTTCCCGAAGGATATGCGCTATTTAAAAAATCGTCGTTAGTAGTAGTAGTAGTAGTAGTAGTAGTAGTAGTAGTGTGCACGCATAGTGAGATGATGATGTCATTGGTTCATCTTCGGAAACGAGGCAGGTTAGTAAACACAGTTGGTAAACAGTCCTACCAGTGTTCTGAAAAGTTTACACAAGCAGGCATCATACTCAAGAACCGAAAATAACTCATCCTCCTCCCCCCCCCCCATCCTACCCCTCTGCCCATCCCCGCAGTTCCAATTAATTACTCACCATTTTGACTCCAGTTGTATTGATCCGTCAGAAAGACGAAGTCGTGGGTTGAATCAAAATGGCACTGAGTCTTTCCAGTGCTACTTCGACTTAAATGATTCCACCACGATGGCTGTCCAGTGGATACTCACTTGTTTGAAACATGACCGTTAACTGGTCGTTACACTGTAGTGGTACGGGGAGCCGGGGTGGTCGAATGGTAGAGCGTTGGACTTCTAATGCTCGGGCCGTCAGTTCGATCCCGGCTGGGGCCGAATATTTGTGCTGGCTTTTTCATCGTTGCCCCGTCTTTGATATCACCCTATGTGGTGGAAAAGGACGTTAAACCCCCCAAACACCCGCCCACCCACCCTGTAGTGGTACCTTAAATCGTTTTCTGGCCCGGAAATTCATTAAAAGCGCGTTTAGCTAAGACAGACGCGTTTAGGTCTAAAACTGGCGGTTAACAATAGTAATTCCCATTCTTACACGTCCGTTTAGATATAAACGCGTTTGTCGTAGCAAAACTTGCTTCATGAATACCAGACCTGGTTGCTATATGGCGGTTGGCCCGTTTCTTTCGCACAGTAAACAAGTACACATTGGCACCGAGCCGCCCCCCCCCCCACACCTCCCCATATTCAAATGTGACTGTAGTACCAGAAGAGCTGCATTGATTTCGGTGTGTCAGTTTGAAAGATAGACGTGATTTGTCAACCAGAGAACGACTTCCAAGGTCGCAACAGATTACTTCAATGTACAGGGTGGGTGGATGTTTAGGAATTTAACGTCCTTTTCCACCACGTATGGGTGATATCAAAGACGGGGCAACGAGAAAAAGGCCAGCACAAATATTTGGCCCCAGCCGGGATCGAATTCACGACCCGAGCGTTAGAAGTCCAACGCTCTACCATTCGACCACCCCGGTGTCACAGGATATTTCGGAACCGGGACGAAAGGGAACCATTCCGATTTATCCTGGCATTGGTGGCAGGATTTTTCGGAACCATTCCGATTTATCCTGACACTAGTGACAGGATATTTGAAAACCACCAGCATATTTCGGAACCGTTTAGATGGTCATTAGCCCACATGAATTTTGTCTGGCAGGTGCGGGATAAATGGGAATGGTTCCGAAATATCCTAGGTTTTTTCGGAACCGGTTCCGATTTATCCTGGTTCCGAAATATTCTACGACACCGGCTCCCCACACATAATATTATGGAGCAAGGTTATTTTTCAAGTACATGTTTATGAAGCGAGGTTAGTTTTCAAATAGTAGGAGCAAGGTTATTTTTGAAATATATGGAAGAAGATGATGTTTTCAAATGTATGGCCCGCCGGCTGGGGCCACATATTTGTGCTGGCCTTTTTTCTCGTTGCCCCGTCTTTGATATCACCCTTATGTGGTGGAAAAGGACGTTAAACTCCCAAACACCCACCCCACCCTCAAATGTATGGTTTCATCTGAGTAGGAATCGCCCTCAAAAAATTTTAATCTAAGTAGCGGTAACAACAAAAACAACAACAACAACAACAACAACAACAACATCAAAACCGGAATCTTTAGCTCCCTTTGAAGTGTTCTCCTCGCGAAGAAATATCGTCATAACATACGTCAAACCACAGATCCTCCTGGGAAATCCCCACGCTTGGTTATTGCGTCACTTTCATCTGGGGCGAGTAATTATGACAGTGGACGTCAATCGAACAGCGGTCAGTGTGGGAGAATCCCACAGCGAATTGTATTAGATGGTTCTGGACAACTTTTATGATGAACGTAAACATGTGGAAGCGTTTGCAGCGAAGAGACAGAGAATCTGCGGTTGTAAACGGTCGGTGATCACTGTCCCTCGTGGACGGAATTATCCTGTACTGCAGACGCGGTCTATGGAACTGCGGAGTAAATGTGTGGTCCTGCTGGGAGAACTGAGATGATGTCTCCCACAGGGGGTTCGGTCAAGGAGAGAGAGGGAAAGATGGTGGTGGTGGGGTGGGGCAGGGGGGGGGGGGGTGGTCAAGCCTGGAGTCTCTGCAGAACTGCAATCACGGCACATAAGTAATTCACGGGAGAGGGTTATGGGGGCGGGGGTGGAGTCTGATTGATTGTTTAAACTGAAGCATGCGCGCTTGCCTGTGTGTGTGTGTGTGTGTGTGTGTGTGTGTGTGTGTGTGTGTGTGTGTGTTCGAATTTGGAAAACACCATCCTATTCGTGTTTGTGCGGTGCCTTGCATGCTGGTCGCATTTGATCAGTCGAGTTCCATTTACAGTTGTTGTTGTTGTTGTTGTTGTTGTTGTTGTTGCTGCTGCTGCTGCTGCTGTTTTGATTATTGCAGCTGTTTCCATCACACACTCTAAAAGATTCAAAATATGTTCACTGAATGTGCAAGTTTACAAAAACAACAACAACAACAACAAAAAACCAAATAAAACAAAACTATGACCTTGTCACACTTCCTATTTTTAGAGCTTCCTTGTTACTGACCTTCTCCTTTGCACCTAAACCGGCATCCGTCACAGACAAATACAACAGCGTTGAACCGTGCAAACCGTGTCCAATCCATCACTCGCAACACGGACGTGTTTATGCATTGATCTGACCGATCAGCTTAGGCAAATCCCCGACTATTAGAATCTATTTATAGGCAAAAAAAACTCCTACACTTGGCGGTTTGGGGAGAGAGAGAAAAACAACACAACTCCGATCCATTCGTTTTTGTGTCACATCGTTATGGAGAAACAATGTCTGCTGCGAGTTTGGGCGTGTTTGTGCATCTGGGCCATCAGCTCTAGGAAATCCGTGGTTGTTGGAATCTATTTATAGCCAAGGAACTCCTCTGGTGTGCTGTAAATCGCCTGACCTTTTTGGACAGAAAAACAATTGCAACACAAACTGATCTGACCCGTTTTCAAATCAAATCTACTTTATTAATCCCAAAACCCAAAACGAGAACATGTAAGCCACAAAAAAGAAGGAAAAAACCCAAACAAACAAACAAACAAACAAAAAAAACAACAAATGAAAGAATTAAATAAAACTCAATTAAAACAACCCATACATCAAACACACGCACCCTCTCTCTCTCTCTCTCTCTCTCTCTCTCTCTCTCGGGATAACCGAATTGTAGAGCGTTGGCCTTTCAATGCTCGGGTCGTGAGTTCGAATCCCGGAGTGGGCCAAATATTTGTGCGGGCCTTTTCCTCGTTGCCCCGTTTTTGATATCACCCATACGTGGTGGAAAAGGACATTAAACTCCAACCCCCCCCCACCCCCCCCCCCCCCCCCATCCCCTCCCCTCTCACACACACACACACACACACACACACACACACACACACACACACACACACACACACACAAAGAGGAGTGACCTTGAACAGCAGATGCCAACATCACATCAAGATCAAACTGACAGTGGACAAGCCAAAACCATCACAGACAAAAGAAGAACAAAAATAGCTCAATATTTCTAACCACATCACACGGAAAACAGAATCTGATGCAAGCCTGGGTGTGTTTGTGCATTCGAACCGTCAGCGCAGGGGAACCCACGACAATTAGAATATATTTATAGCCACGACACTCTGTCTGCACTAAATCACCCGAAGTTTTGGGAAAGAGAAAAGCCGCTTCAACAACACGTCTGGTCCATCCATTTTGGTTTCAGCATGGAAAACGAAATCTGTTCAGTGTGCATCTAAACCATTAGCTTAGGGAAATCCCCGACTGTATGAATCTATTTATGACCAGGAACCTCCTTTGCCTGCACTAAATCACCACGCGTTTTGGGATGGAAAAACAACTTCGATACAAGTCAGGCCAAAGTCTGTTGCAAGTTTGGGTGTGTTAGTGCATCGCAACCATTAGCTCACGGGAATCCCCAACAATTAGAATGTATTTACAGCCTAGAAACTCTCTTGTGTGCACTAAATCACCTGAAGTTTTTGGGGAGAGAAAAACAATTACAGCGGAAGTCGGGTCCCATCTATTTAAGTATCACATCACATGCGAACCAAAAGATGCTTGGGGGGGTTCCTGCTCTAGTCGCGCCGTGGGACAGGTGCTGGGATAGCGAAAAATACCTGTAAACAACAAACACAAAATCAAAACAAAAAAGGAACTAAGTACCGCTCCCGTAGTGTAGTGGTTAGCAGTTCGGACCATGGACCGGGAGACCCGGGTTCGATTCCCAGCCGAGGCAAGCGGGATTTTACCTACGTAGGTCGGCTCCTACCCAGAGCGGGTGTGCTATGGGCCCAGTGGGAAGGCTGTTGCCACACAGTCGAGCTTCACCCACTTCACGGGTGCGACTTTGGGGGTGCTTCCCTTAGTATGACACGTCTTATGATGTGGATGATTACACGGCCGGCACCGCAGGTGCCGTAGTTCCCGGGCCTGGTTAATACCGGGATATTTATGACAGGAAGCGTGGAATGCGGCCCTGTCCCGCAGTCCCAAACCACACGGACCTCCATAGCATCATCTTACCATCATCCTCATCTCCATCATCGTGCATAATAAAAATTACCCCAGCTTCCGAGCCCTCCGTGGATTCCAACTGTTACCAGGGAGGAACACCACTGGAGCCGGCAAAGAGTTGTGGCCAAAAAAAAAAAAAAAAAGGCCGAAAGCCACTAAGACCTATTCCCTGCATTTTGCCCGACAGCCCCTCATAGGATTGTCACACGTTGCGATTCTGCAGACCTACCAGCGGCAAAATACCCACAGGGCCGATTACGTCCGCTTGGAGCGGGCACTCCCAACACACGTCTCCGCAAAGCCTGTGACTAGGGCACGGTCCTATTGTTTTCCTCGTCACGCCAGCAAGTCGCCGCTGACCATGCTTTGTGTATTGGAGCGCCGGGCCGGCGGTGCAGCTGGTAGCCAAAGTGTGTTGCAACGTATGACCGCAACCCCCGCGCAATACACAAGCGGGTGCCTCGCAGGAACTCTACGTTTGACAAGGCCTCAAAGGCCAGTTAGTCAAGTTGCCCGATGATATTATGTTGAAATTTGTTTAAGTTTAAATGGGCAGTTTCCAAGCTTACGAAGTCATTTTATGTTCTGGAACATTTTCGCTCGCGAGTGCGCCTCTACGCTCCAAGTACTCGATCTTGATGATTAGTACAGCTCTTGATGCGATACAATGTTGTTTACACTTTGCGCGAGCGGTCGGACATTCAAATTCTACGCCTGTTGTTACACTGCTGGAGCGCTCAGTGTGCTCACAGTATCATCATAGTCGAGTACGGTTTTGTTGGCTTAGTGCCAGAATTAGATATGCCGTCATTGTCCAGGTGTCTAGGTGGTATGGTGAACACACACACACACACACACACACACACACACACACACACACACACACACACACACACACACCACCGGTTCTATGAAAAGAGGTGTGACTGGAGAACCAGAAACCGCATAGTTATAACAGATATGTCACTTAGCCAATGTCAGCTGACAATATGGTCCATTCGTGCCTATATTTTGTCTGCCCCGACGCCATGATACTCTTAAACAATGACATGAACAAGACATTAACGAGACAATTATTCTCGTTTCTCGGAACCGCATCGGAGAGAGAGAGAGAGGGGGGGGGGGGGAGAGAGAGAGAGAGAGAGAGAGAGAGAGAGAGAGATTATGCAATTTTATTTTATTATGCTAGAAGGTTTTGGTCTTCCGGCTAATTTCAAACTTGCCGTTTTATAAAAGGAAATAATTGTAAAAATTCATACTTCACCATTCAGACATATTTAGTAGCATTAAAATTCAGAGAGAGAGAGAGAGAGAGGAAAATAAAAGATGAGAGAGAGGGAGAAGAAGAATAAGAAGAAGGAGAGAGAGAGAGAGGTGGGGGGGGGAGATGAGAGCGAGGGAGAAGAAGAAGAAAGAGAGAGAGAGGGGGGGGGGAGGGGGGAGATGAGAGAGAGGGAGGAGGAGAAGAAGAAGAAGAGAGAGAGAGGGGGGTCACCCTGACCGACAGGATGCTTCCAGTTCCTCATTCACCGATTAATCATTGTCGGCGGGAGATCACCGTGATCTTTGTTCCAGTTTTAGGACAACTGCTGCATTGTCGGACGATTTCTGGTGCTGCTTTGAAAAAAAAAAAATCTCTAACGAAGTCCCTTTGACAGGCTGTCAACCTCCATTCTTCTTTATACCCTACAATAATAGTTTCCGGTGCTGATATGGGCCTTCGTTCATTTTTGATTGGATCGATGCTTTCGCGGATTTTATCGAGTTCAGTATACTGATGCATTGTGTATAATGTGTTTGGTATCTCATCTGCCAACGATTTTCGACGATAACCTTTTATGGAGCCCCCTTTGTAGACCTATTTCAGATAAAAGGTTATTCAGGAAGTTAGGACCTAATACATTTTGTAACAGCCAGTGTGTGTTCTCTGTCTTTCCGTTTCTTCTAGGCGTAAGAGAAATTAGCCGAAATCGATATTTTCACTGCATTTTGTCAGTGGTACAAGCTTGCCAAACAACAGATATATTGAAAAGTATTGAAAGTCATCATTTCCATGTATGATCATACAAAGTCATATTGCATCTTTGTCAACGGCAGGAAGTCGGATTTTTATCGGAAGTTTCAAAGGCGTTAGACAGGGGGAGAATCTCTCGCCACTTCTCTCCTTGTTTTAACAACATGGAAAATTTCTTCGTCAGGAAGGGTTGTGGTCCACTTATCTGTCCTGTTACTATAACTAGTAATAACGAAGCATTGTCACTTTACTTTGAAGTTGAACTCAAGAAAACAGCATGCGTTTAAAGAACTGAAATCTGAATCGTCCATCCTCTTGTAAAATTACGTGACGTGCATGATTGTGCTAGTTCACTGAAGGTGCTGTTCAGGGACATTCCCCCGGCAGCATCTTCAATTTCTTGAAAGAGTCTGTCTCGTTTTCTTTACAGGGGTATATAGCAGAACCTATGTAATTAGTTGATCAGTATATTCCGTAATTGTTTTCGCTGTTTTATAGTTCCATGTGCTGCTCTGCTGGGAACAGCTCCCGAACCCAGTTGTTCATGGGTCAATGGCCTAAACAATAAAGAATTTGACTCTCTCTCTCTCTCTCTCTCTCATCCTCTCATGGGCAGCCGGGATAGCCGAGTATTGCAGACGGTTGGACTTTCAATGCTCGGGTCGTGAGTTCGAATCCCAGCTGGTGCCAAATATTTGTGCTGGCCTTTTTCTCGTTACCCCGTCTTTACCCATACGTGGTGGAAAAGTACGTTAAACCTTTACCCCCCCCCCCCCCACTCCACCCACCCACCCACCCACTCTCTCTCTCTCTCTCTCTCTGCTTTATTTTTTTTTCCTGTAATTGTGTTTCAGAACAAAACACGCAATAATTTATCTGTCGACAAACACTGGTCGTTTCAGTGCACGGCGAATGAACACAAACGAGCATTGCATGAACAGCCTGCAAGCAGACTGCATACCGCAGAAGGGTGAATTACGTTCCAGGTTTGTTTTCTATCTGCCTTCCTGCCGGCATTGGCAGATGAAGGCGCTAGATTACCTGTATTCTGTTCTCGATTACCTCGGGTAGAATTCGGACGAAATGGCAGGACGCCTAGGCTAGGGCGTTTCAAAGACACTGAGCATGTTGTGTTTGTGTTGTTCCAAATAAATCGCACCTTTTAGTGAATGCGACGTTATTATCGGAAACATAAACAAAGGCTGGTTGAGAGAAGGGTTTGTTTTTAACCCAAACACGTGGAAGAAAAATTCAAGGTGTGTTTGGTCCTGAGGGATTTGTGAGGTGCGAGATGCCTTTCGGAAGCGAATGAAACCGAAACGTAAGTTTGCAGCCGAGAACGCTGTTCGCCCTCAGATTAACACGTAGCCCATAGGCTGACTCTCCATGGCAACTCATCCGATTTGCAATGGTACAACACGGTACGTCCCTGACGTCATTTGATGGGAAAAAAGGGTGATGACGTATTGGTCTTTTTCACAAAATGACGTCATGGATTTACTGTATTTTGTCTTATTACACGACAGCTTTGTCAACCAAATCGGGGGTTTCCTGCTATCGACACAGATGTGTCCTATTTACTAGCGAGTCGACGGCGTGGAGCGTCGTGCCCCTGGAGAGCGGACTTAATTAATAATGATAATAATAATAATACATGGCTGTTATAGAGCGCCGTTCTCCAACTTCCAAGGACTCGCTGCGCTTAAAGCACACACACACACACACACACACACACACACACACACACACACACACACACACACACACACACACACACCGGCAGTTTTCATGTTACGCTTCGGAATTTTGAGAAGTTTTTCGCTAGCGGAACGCAGGGGTGGGAGTGCATGTTACCGCTGGTTGGCGAGCAAAATAGTCACGTCTGACAGAGCCCTTCAGCCCCTTTTCCATGACCGACGTACGTCGCCCGACAATCGGCCAAAAACGCGTCCCAGCTGAAAATCGTCCATGGAAAAGGAGTTGGCAGACATCGGCCGACCCTTCGGTGAGAGTAGAGCGGCGCTCTACTCCGGGCGAGTCGGTGACCTTGTCGGCGGAAATCCAGCGATCTGATTGGCCGCTAGCATAGGAATGCGGCCTTGATCCGGAAACCGGAAACTTTGAAGATGGCGGCTAGCAGTGTATCTGCCGCGCGTCTGCTGTGCGAATCGGCCATGGAAAGGGCGCCGGCGAGCGCGCGTTTCCATGGCAGATTTTAGTTGTCCGACAATCGGCCGATGTCTGTGGACGTACGTCGGTCATGGAAAAGGGGTTTTACACGGCAAGCTTATGTCTGAGTGTTGTGCATGTGCATGTGGGCCTTTAGTTGTTTTTGTGGATTTCTTCTTTCTCTCCAACGGTTTGCAGCATGGCAGGTGCCGCATGCACCTAGGCGCCCCCCCCCCCCCCCCTTTTCCGGTTCCTTTGGGATGTGAGCACGGCACAGCCAGCATAACCCTGGAGTAAATAGTTTCTCCTGCTCGTCATATTGAATTCGCACCCAGTAAAACTACCCCCGCGCGACTAACGAGAAAGGAAAGCTGAACCTGTCAGTTACGGCTGAAAAAAAAATCTTCGGTGAAGTGTGTGTTTTGTTTGTGACAGGAGGAATGACTACGATGGAAGTTCCCCCCCCCCCCCCCTTCAGTTTTTTCAGGCGGAAAATGGCAATGTTTCAGCTCTCTCTCTCTCTCTCGGGGAGCCGGGGTGGTCGAATGGTAGAGCGTTGGACTTCTAATGGTCGGGTCGTGAGTTCGATCCCGGCTGGGGCCAAATATTTGTGCTGGCTTTTTCATCGTTGCCCCGTCTTTGATATCACCCTATGTGGTGGAAAAGGACGTTAAACCCCCCAAACACCCACCCCCACCCTCTCTCTCTCTCTCTCTTTACTGCTAGACTATGAACTGATTGTTTTAAAGGTAACTGTATTAGATAAATCCTTCAGGTATTGTCAAATCTGAAAGAAAATGTTCATTATTTTGCATGGTGTTGACGTTCATATTAATTCCTAAAGGGAGTATTGTAAAAGGAAGGTAAACCCGTTAGCTCCTAAGTAGAAGCCTTTGTCCTTGCAAAATCTCTCTCTCTCTCTCTCTCTCGTCCGTCATTCAAATGTATCTAAGTAATTCCGGCAGACATCACACAGACGTCTAGACAAAGGCTGTCACACAAATTCAATTCAGCAATGATACATCGTCCCATTTAGCCTATCTCCAGTGCCTTTTTATAGATTAGGTCAGGAATTAACACAGCAATGAGTCTCCCTTAAATGTCTCTGTGTCAACTGTCTGTGATTCCGAAATCGTGACCTCTAACCGCAAAGAACGGGGCACCGTGACCTCAAAGGTGACATTTCTAAGATAACAATTAACGCGTCACAGAACACAGGGCCCGCATGTAAAGCACGAGGTTAATTTAACCCACAGCAACGGGCCTAACCCACACTAGGACAAAAGCCCCCCCCCCCCCAAATTGAATTAAAAAAAATTAAAAAGGTGTCATCCGTGCCTAGGAGTTCATCTGTCATGTTACACCGGCCGGGGACATCGACACTCCAAAGAATCTGTGAGTGAGTGAAGAAGGCGAAAAGCTGTTTTGATTCAAAGGGTTTTTGTTTGTTTGTTTGTTTGTTGTTGTAGGCTGTTGTTGTTTGGTTTGGTTTGTTGTTGTTATTGTTGTCGTTTGTAGATAGTGAGTGGGTGAGTGAGTGAGTGAGTTTTTAGGGCTTAACGCCGCGCAAGCCATAAAGACAAGTTCGCGGCGGATTGTTGATAGTGAGTAAATTATAGTATGTTCAGTGTGAGTTATTGCAAAGCAGCTCTTTTAGGCCCCAGTAAATTCCTAATGTTTAAAGTAATGTTTATGTTTATAGCTCTCGTGTAAAACCATATGTTTGAAATCGGAAAACGAACGGGTAAAATTTACCTGACCCCAGTTTGTCGTCAAAACTGACTTTAAAACTGACGTACGCAGCACAGGAAAAACCTCTTAACTCAAACTGAACATCATCGGCAAGCAAAGGATTTTCCCAAAACTGTCTGTGTTAACGGTCTGCGATCCCGAAATAGTGGCCTTAACTCTAAAAACCTGGACATCATCACATCCAAGAAACTGTGAAAATGATATATGACAGGCTAGAGGGAAAGGCCGTTCGTTTGAGGGACGGCAAGATTAGACTGACGAGGGTCAGCCGGTATGAACGTCTCGAGATGTTTGCACTCGACTGGATGTCGAGT
>JACVVK020000379.1:137500-142500 GCA_018292915.2 Batillaria attramentaria
CCGCGGAGGATGGTGAAAGCAGTTCACATTTCGCTCGTAAGCCGCGTCTGTACCCTCGAAATACTCTATCTTGATGATTAAGTACAGCTCTTAATGCGAGACAATGTTGTTTACACTTTGCGCGAGTGGTCGAACATTCAAACCCAACAACAACTGCTGTTACATTACCGGGGCGCTCAGAGTGGTCGCCGCGTCATCGAGTACGCGTCTGCCGGCTCAGTGCCAGCATTACAGACGCTGTCACTAAGTGGTGTGATGATAGACACCACGAAACCAGCTCTGTAAGATATGTGAGCATAAAAATGGTAACACTAGGCATATTTAGCAAGACTTCATAAGGAAGACTGCGCTGAGCAGCGTAACCCATTTCCATGTAAATTAGGCTCACGCGGCAGAGGCCGCGAGCGGATAACGCGCTGCGATTGGCTAATGGTACCCCTAACGTGCCTAATTTGCATGTAAATGGGTTACGCTGCTCAGCGAAGTCCTCCTTACGAAGTCCTGCTAAACACGCCTATTAGCGCCTTTCATATCTTCGTGGAGTGGTTGTTCGTTGGGTCGCTTTGGTTTCTCCATTTTCAAAGTGGCAAAAACGGTCAAGGGTGGGGGTGGGGGTTTAACGTCCTTGTCCACCACATACGGGTGATTTCAAAGACGGGGCAACGATGAAAAAGCCAGCACAAATATATTGGCACCAGCTGGGATACAAATTCACGACCCTAGCATTAGAAGTTCAACGCTCAACTATTCATAAATTCAAGAATATCCTATACAAAGTAGTGTCTGCTAGAATCACATAATCCTCATCTCACTTTGACGTCGGTTTATAGAAAGGAGTGCTAGACTAGTAATTCTGTACCCCAGTGTTGAGATTCGATCTTCCCTCAAGCACTGTAATTATCTTAGGCGTCGCTGGCGACTCATGCTAGACTGTGTTTGGCGTTTTCCTCTCGACGTCCATCCTGTCGGCTGGGGGAGGGAATATCGATGGGGAAGCCTACAAGAAACACTGACAAGCACTGTGAATGACTATGCTAATTAAGTCCGGAAATGGAATCCATCACGTGGTCTGTTCGCCAATGCCACACGGGTTCTGTCCTCCGCTTTGACTTACATTTCTAGCAGCTTTGTTGTCCCTTTGCCGGTTACTTTGCGGCATACGTGACGTAGCGCGCGCGCGCACACACACACACACACACACACACACACACACACACACCAATACACACACACACACACACACACACACACACACACACACACACACACACACACCGGCTGGGGCCAAATATTTGTGCTGGCTTTTTCATCGTTGCCCCGTCTTTGATATCACCCTATGTGGTGGAAAAGGACGTTAAACCCCCAAACACACACCCACCCACCCACGCACCCACCCACACACACACACACACACACACACACACACACACACACACATCAAAATCTTATGTACGCTACAACGTGTGCACTTACACACCACCCAAAATGGCATTCCAAATTGCAACTTCTCAGTTAACGGTTAAAGTCTAACTACATTTCTTGAACATGAACAGAATTCACCTTCCTCCCAACATCTTCCTCCCAACACCTTCCTCCCAACACCTTCCTCCCAACATCTTCATCCCGACTCCCATGACTTAACACTCTCCAAGCCCCACCCTTCTCCTTTTCCATCCTCATCGAAGTCAGTAAACAAAATCTCTTCAGTTCAGTTCCTGACATCTGATACGTGAAAACGCCTTACTTTTAATCCCAAGAAGACAAAGAGACGAGACAAACAAAATACCTCCCCTGGAGCAAACTGAGAGAAGCAGTAGAAAACAAACTACCGAAATAGACATAAGTCGGAGTATTCGCACAAACTGATTTAACACTTTCCTTACCGCCCACGAGTATCCCACTTTTTGGACACTTTTTCGGTTGTGGCCCTGCCGGTATGCGAGAATCAGGCAAGATGTCCGGTTCCTTGCGGTTCTTATTGAAGCAAACACGAGTATAATCAAAGTGCAATACTCCCGCTGAGCCAGATTTAAATCCACGAAGACTTGAATTAATTACGATTTTTTTCTGTTGTTGTTTGTTTGTTTGTTTGTTTGTTTGTTTGTTGTTTGTTTGTTTTTTTGTGTTTTGTTTGTTTTGTTTTGTTTGTATGTTTTTTGTGTTTGTTTTTTTTTTCTTTCTTGGGCTAAAAAACAAGACCCATTCAGTACAGGCATTAGCTCTTGATCACCCACTCCTACACAGCTAGCAGTGTGTGTGTGTGTGTGTGTGTGTGTGTGTGTGTGTGTGTCTGTGTGCTTGTTTCCCTTGTTGGTTTCGGGTTCTTGGGGCCTGAAGCCTCAAAATTAATGGCCGCAAGAGTGGTAACTGAAAGCCAGTCCTTTTCCCGTTCGATTTCCTGTCCTTAGTAAAAGATCCCCTTCCCACGCCATTTGCCACATTTTTTTTTTAACTTAAAAAAAAAACTTTCTTTCTTTCTTTTAAAATGGTGGTTAAAGTAGGAGGCATACGCTGTACAAAAAAAAAAAAAAACACGAAGAAGACAAACAGAACAGAAACAGCGGAATGTTGCACACCACATGCATATCATTTAGGTGGTGAGCCGGGGTGGCCGAATGGTAGAGTGTTGGACTTCTAATGCTCGGGTCGTGAGTTCGTATCCCGGCTAGGGGCCAAATATTTGTGCTGGCTGTTTCATCGTTGCCCCGTCATTGATATCACCCGTATGTGGTGGGAAAAGACGTTAAACTCCCAAACACACACACACACACACACACACACACACACACACACACACACACACACACACACATTATTTAGGTTCGAGGCAGAGAAGTGTATACAATTGCCGGACTGATTGCACAGCACCACACTTCCTGGTACTCGTATTGCATCGCATTGCATTGCATTGCATTGCATTATATTGCATTGTACTAATGTTGTTCCGCATCTGCCCTGTCTCCAGGTCTCCCTGGTATAACCTGATTCAGCATTCAGAATTCTAGTTCTGCAGTTCAGCTTTTTATCCGCCGACAGGGAAATGGATTCGCGGCTGGGGGAACGGTGCATCACTTGGGACGGATGAGGAGGAGACGGGGTTGGTGGGGAGACGGGGAAGGGAGGGGGTGGGGGGGGGGGGGGGAGAGGGGGTGGAAAGGGAAGGATTTGTGAACCCAGGCAGGCGTGTTTGCGACCACCGAAGCCTTGTAATGGTATCAGTATCGGACATCTTCCAAGTATGTTAGAGAAGGGGTGAGGGGGATAGCGGGGGAAGGAGGGGGGGGGGGTACTCAGACAGACATCTCTGTGACGAAGCCTCATAGTAGGGCATCACCCATGGAATCGGGGATAGGGGGTCAGTGGTGGGGGATGGAGGGGGGGGGGGGAGGGTCGTGAGTTGAGAAGGGGGACAGAGGGCCGGGATTGGGAGGGGGGGGGGAGATTGCAGACTCAGACAGGCGTCTATAAGTCCCAGTATACCGAACATCATCCATGTAGAATATTGATAGACCCGACCTCGCACTTCACATAAAGCCCTGTCCATTCGTCAGCATCAGCGAAAGTGACGTATAATTATATATGACGTAGCCAGCTAGCCACACACAAACTTAAATCATACCTCGATGGCCGCATGCCAAAAGTGGGTTTCGCCTCGAACGAAAGAAGAAAAGACGATGATGCTCACGGTGTGTAGTCAAACTGGACCCGAGTGTTTCTGGTGCTACAAAGAACTTGGTGTTTCAAAAGTTTCGACGATGAAAGGTCTCACGTAAAGCAATAACCCTTAAAAGCCTACGTTAAAAAAAAAAAAAAAAAAATATTATCAGGACCCGTATGTAAAAGTTGAGGTTAATTTAACCCTCGGCTACGGGCCTAACCCAGACTAGGACAAAAGAAACCCCAAAAGCAAAATTAAATTTAAAAAAAAGGAATCGAAGAGAGAAAGAAAAAAATCCTTCGATAACGGCATAGCCACCTTGCTGGAATGGGCCCGTTTCTTGATTTAAAACAACAACAACAACAGAAAATTCAACCCTAGAGCTAGTTTAGTTCGAGGTTAGACTCTAGCCTGGGGCTCAAAGCCCTAACCTCGACTTTTACATACGGGCCCTGTTCACTAGGAACCAATTCATTATTATTATTCAAGCCACTAGGCATGTTTAGTAGGACTTCGTATGGAGGACTTCGCTGAGCAGCGTAACCCATTTACATGTAAATTTTTTTTTTGGGGGGGGGGGGTTCCAGTGCAATGGCGTTTTGAATTTGGAAAAACGAGGTGTTAGGGCGTGTGAACCCGCCGTTGCAATCTTTTGGAGCGGTATAGCACTGGAAAAACGCCCCTTCCATTTTGTTCACCGCTGTGTTGTAGTAATACGTTACTCAAAGTCGTTGTCTGGTTGATGAAACAGCCTCTTTCTCATTTTCACACGGACAGACCGAAATTCGGCGATGGAAACACTCAGTGCTACTCAGATTTAACAATGGAGACACTGTGTGCTACTGTTTGGAAACACTCTGTCCTGCCGGTGCTACTTTCAAAGTGGAATGGCACCTGAAACACTTACGTCTATCTTGATTAGACCCTGTGATGTTGGTAAATGTCTTTGTGGGATCTGACTCCCTCAGAATCTTTCTTGATTCTTCTCTCTCGTCCGCCCACCCAGTCTCTTCCCGTCTCACTCGCCCCCCCCCCCCCCCCCCCCCCTCACTAAGCTATCTCGGCGTGAAAGGTATTGGTCTCAGGCGTGATCTATCCGTGAGCGCGTTTGTTCGGACTGACATGCAGACCCGGAGTTCTTTGTTTTTGGGGTTTTCTTTTCTTTTCTTTTTCTTTCCCTTTCGAAGACAGGATGATTTGATTTTCCTGCTAACATTCGTGTGGCCTTTCTTTACGTGACTTCCTTGTTCCCCTCTCCCTAGCTGTCAAAACCCCCCTCCCCAACCCCCCTTTTTTTTTTTTTTCTTCTCATTTCCTCCGTCCACCAGGGGAGGCTGCAGCC
>JACVVK020000379.1:145000-165000 GCA_018292915.2 Batillaria attramentaria
GTGTGTGTGTGTGTGACTGTGTGTTGTATATGTTTGGTTTACAAGATATTCTCTGGAGTAATTTGATATGTCCATCTACGGAGGTCTGTTGTCTATAAATGTCTGTGGCATGTATATAATATTATGTATATATGTCCTAAAAACAAAAATTAAAAAAAAAATACTTCAATCTAGAAACAGTTACTACCATGAACAGGCCATTCAAAGGCACGCACCTGACAGGGGTTTTAAAAAAAAACAACTGAATGTCTCCTTTCCGCGATTGGAAACCCCCCCCCCCCCACCCCCACCCCCCCAAAAAAAAACCCAAACAAAACACACACACACACACACACACACACACACACACACACACACACACACACACACACACACAACCCCAAAACAAATCTCAGCCTGGATTTTCTCCCTCGGTACATTAGCGACGTGAAATCTTTGAGCCAGCGATAAAACCTCTTATTTCATCCTGTTCCAAATTAGCTCGCGTCGTTCTACTGGCTTCAACCAGCTGATTCGACCGCAGGCATTCCATTTCTGAATTTTTTTTGTCTCGCTCTGGCTTTCACAGACAGGAAATGCTTGTCACCTCCAAAGACCTAAAAACTACAGACTGAGTTCTCAGATATACTGTGACAGAGAATGGAAGGGGGAAAACAGCTCACGTAAAACCTCCACCTAAAATTAGGTTTGGTTCTAATAGGTTTCACGTTAAAACCTTTCCACTTTTGATGTTTCCCCGTTAGGCAATGCTTCCGGCAAGGCAATGACGCACACGTTGACGTCGCATGTTGGGTTAGATACTGGACAGCGCGTGTTTGACCCCGACATCCTTGTCCAACATCGGGTTCCTCAAACCGGCATTCAGTCTTTGCCAAGGGTGGGTGGGTGGGTGGTTTGGAGTTTAACGTCCTTTACCACCATGTATGGGGAAGTATGGAAAATAGTAGTGTTTTTGTGTTGTATTTGTTGCTCCAGTCTAATACAAAGGTTCAAAACCCCATTCTTTTTCTTTTCGTTTTTCTTACGGGCACCGCGATGGTGGGTGGGTGTTTGAGAGTTTTAAGTCCTGGACCACCACATATGGGTGATATCAAAGACGGAGCAACGAGAAAAAGGCCAGCTCAAATATTTGGCGCCAGCCGGGATTCGAACTCAAGACCCGAGCATTGAAAGTCCAACGCTCTACCGCTCGACTGTTCCGGCTTCTCACCATCTTTGCCACGCCAACTTAAATAAGTTCTGGAACAGTTTCGCTTCGTGGGTGCGCCTGTACACTCGAAAAACTCCATCTTAATGATTAGTACAGCTCGTAATGCGATACATTGTGTTTACACTTTGCCTAGAGTGTGAATAATTTTGAACAACTGGATAATTCATGGATTAGGCAGCCAACTGTAATCGGGACACTGACCAGAGTTCACACACTTGTTTTGAACACAAGACCATTGAAAACAAAAAGCGTATAGGTTTGAAGGTGGGTGGGCTAGAGGTTGGGGTGGGTGGTGGTGATGTCAGATTTCTCTGTTTTGATTTTTGAGTTTGCGTAATTCGTGAACAAGACGGTTTTGTCTTCATCGTGAAATGGGTAGAATTAAGCTGGTTAATTCATAAAATACCTAACTTTTCAAAATCAGTTTACATTGAAAGCAGTGTTCATGCTGCCTAGTTCATAATTTAGGAGGGGAGCCGGGGTGGCCGAATGGTGGAGCTTTGGACTTCTAATGCTCGGGTCGTGAGTTCGTATCCCGGCTGGGGCCAAATATTTGTGCTGGCTTTTTCATCGTTGCCCCGACTTTGATATCACCCGTATATGTGGTAGAACAGGACTTTACCCCCCCCCCACCCCCCACCCCCCCCATCCCCCCCCCCCTTCATAAATTTGCAAAAGTCACTGCCTATTTCATGACTTAAGCAATTTCACAATTCAGGCATGGCCCATGACCTATCCACTACCACGCGATCGAAGATCCGCTGTGACGGACATCAAAGCTTTGAGTCAGAATTTGTTTTCCTGCATTCTAGACCTTGCATAAAGGCTTTAGCTTCAGTCCGAACCGACGGACCGTGTTTGGTTGTTTTTTTGCCAGCACGCGTGTGTTGAGTGCTTTCGTTCTGACGTGTGCTCGTGACTACTGCTGAAGGCTTTAGCAAACTAAACGTCACGCAGACTTCGTTTTTAATTAAGCTATTTTGAAATCGTCCCTGAAACGTTGTTGTCACACTCGATCTGGTGCCTTAGACTTCGGGAAAGTCATTGATTAAGAGTCACGCTAGCTGCGAGACGTTATGGTGACAGGTTCATGTCTTTTTTGTCTGTCTGCTTTTAAAAAAATCCTACCAGTCGCAGATAGGCTTTTCCCAGTCAACAGATATCAACCACTGAGTCCTTTTTCTCGCCAGAAAAAAAAAATCAAATATAGGATTGGCAGAGTTAAACTAGGAGTATTGAACGTAAAAACACTATACCACGCGCCTCTAACCCCTCTATGAACAACAACAAAAAAACAACAACAACAACAATAACGACAACACACCCCTTAAAAAGCGATCTCCTTGCGAGAAGCCGCTTTGCAAGTTGATTTTATTCCCAGGACAAGATGAGCAAAATTAATATCCGGTGTTAAATTAAACTGCTGATCACGATTTTCGCCGACTTTACTGGGGTTTTCAATCACGTTTTCTGGAATCATTCATGTTCATTCATATTTGAATATATTCTAACTGGAAAATTCCCCTCTCCCCCCTTCCCCGCACCTCTTTCCCTTTCGCCACCTCTTTCGAGCACCATGGCCACCTGCACACCATAACCCCGCCACGCAAACAAGTCATCTCTCTCTCTCTCTCTCTGATTATAATGATAATATTGTGTGTGTGTGTGTGTGTGTGTGTGTGTGTGTGTGTGTGTGTGTGTGTGTGTGTGTGTGTGTGTGTGTGTGTGTGTGTGCGAGAGTTTCTGTAGTTGAGCAAAGGCAAGGTTGTAAACTGGCCGATGGCCTAAATCTTCTAACGTTGAAAAATAAAGCTCTCTCTCTCTCTCTCTCTCTCTCTCTCTCTCTCTCTCTCTCTCTCTGACCTATCATCAAAAGCGACTGAGACTATTTCAGCTTGTGACAACTCGGTCCCCATAATAGCAATTTGATTGCACGAGTCGGGACTAGGTAATAACGCGGATGGTTATGTTAACATCTCTCGAGATTTTACGGTGTGTTATTGGCTAATATCACGATGTCTCCTGGCGCGGCGCTTCTTCATTGGACCCGTCCTCAAAATCTTCCACACCTCGTCAACCAATAAAGTGCCTAGTCTCTAAGGGGGAAAAGCCATTGGGTCCAGTATATTGAACTATCGGACAGAAAAGTTAATGTGATTGGGTGGATGCTACCGTCGTTCGGTAAAAGGGCATAAGCGCCGTGGATTTGGGATACGTTTATGCCCTTTTGCCGTTTCTCGAGAGAATACTACTTGATCGTCTGCACCAAGACACACGATACGGAGACAGCTGCTTTACTGCGTTCTTGTGTGGACTGACAGAAAGTTTTCACAGCTACAGAAATTGATGTCTGGGGTTAGGAAACTGGGAAATTGCATGCACTTTTGTCGAATCTGGCAAGATGCCATGTTTCAGAGCCTGGGTCTCATGCACGGAAAGAGACTAGGCTAGTCTAAGACTTAGCTCTAGTCTAGACTTATCACCTTGGGACCAGTCGGTGATTTGCCGTAGTCTCAATTCAAACTTCTCGTACTAATCTTTTGAGCCTCAGCTTAGTCAAGCTTGTCACGGACTTACGATCGTTTCTGTCTCCATGCATCAGGCCCTTGATCTCTAAACGCTCCCTACCCCCCCCCCCCCCCCCCGACCCCCTCCCGCCCCCAGTGTCTCAGTTCAAGCATCTCGTAATTATCTTTTGAGTCTCTGCTTAGTCAAGCTTGTCACGGACTTACTGACGTTCTTTTCTGTCTCCGTGCATCAGGCCCTTGATCTCTAAACGCTCCCCCCCCCCATAACCCCCCCCCCCCCCATCCCCATCCCCATGTTCCCTGACTGATATTGCTAGCTTGATCTTTTCGGCGATGTTCATAACAGCAGAGCTCATCCGGGTGGTGTGGGAATCTATTTCCCCGCCAATGAATGCCATAAAACGATCATCACGGACACACGTCGGCAGTACAAAACTCGCCGGGAAGATGCATTGGGAATGATCTACAGACAGCAGCTGCAAGGGTACCGCATTCCGGTGCATATAGATGGAGGGAAATCCCGACAGGACGGGCAGGGAGGGGATGGGGGCGGGGGAGGTGGTGGTGGTGAGGGGCGGGGGGCTGAAGGTTGAGAAAGGAGAGAGGGGAGTTATACTCGTACAGACAGGTTGTGGGTGAGCGAGTGTTTGGGAGTTTAACGTCCTTTTCCACCACCACCACCACCCACCCACCCACCCACCCCCTTGTATTTTGTTCTGTGTGAGGATTACAGTTCTTCACAAAAAAAGCAACAACAGCAAAATAATATTGCTTTCGACAGTGGAGGTCAAGGTCAGGGTGGCCATATCTTCCTCAGCTGCTCAAAGTACTGTTCGGAATGCATCATGCCGCCACATGCATTTGATGTCAACTCTGAACTTAAGTTTTGTTGTTGTTGGTGGTGGTGGTGGTGGTGGTGTTTTTTGTTTGTTTGTTTGTTTGGTTTTTTTTTTTTGTTTTTTGTTTTTTTGAAAGTCCAGTGCTTTCGTGTGTACAGTAAACGCACCAGCTATCTCTCGCGGTAGATAAGGCATCTCACAGATTAAAAAGGTATGAAAGGGTTCTCTGTCAAAGTACCTGATACTGTATGCACTTTTGAGCATTCTTGGGTGACTGAGATCTCATGGTCAAATTCGCGCGCACCCACAAACAAATTAAAAAGAAAATAAATAAATAAATAAATAAAATCGGGCACGGGTGAACTGGATATTGTCTACAACACTGCACTAGGCGTCCATGAACCAGGACAACAGACCTTTCCTGGAGGCAGGAAGATGTGCCGGATGGAAGTCGTCCGGAGAATGGGCGTGCGTGCGTGCGTGGGGGTGTCAGAGTGTGTGTGCGTGATTTTGTTGTTGTTGTTGTTCGTAGGACTGCAGGGTGTACGGTTAATGAAAAGGAAATGTGTGCGTGCGTGCGTGCGTGCGTGCGCGCGTGCGTGCGTGCGTGCGTGCGTGCGTGTGTGTGTGTGTGTGTGTGTGTGTGTGTGTGTGTGTGTGTGTGTGTGTGTGTGTGTGTGTGTGTGTGTGTGTCTCGCGCCTTTGCGGTTCAACAACAAAGAGCGTTAAAGAAAACTTTTAACGAGATAACTGTTTCAAAGTCGTTAAAATTCCACTCTACTTCTTGGCATATTAAAAAAAATAATAAAAAAATCGAACAATGTATGTTGAAATTGCGTTATCTTATGACATTATCAGGGGCAAAAATCATGACTTTAATTCATCCTTCACAAATCAGCCCACGCAAACTTTGGTTTTTTGTTGTTTTTTTTTATAAAGAAAGTAGCGAACTCGCGCGCGAATGAGAGAGAGAAAAGGGGGGGGGGGAGGGGTAGGGAGGGGACTGTGATCTTAATGAACAGCCCTGTACACGTCACCAAGACATCTAGAAAAAGAGAACACAGAAGATGAGAGAAGATGCTGAGGACGGTGAGGGTAACCAAGACAAGATTAAAATTACCCGTAGCTTATGTTGTCGTTGTTTTTATGTTTCTCCGGAGGATGGGGTTTGAGAGGGGGGGGGGGGCAAAGAGAGGAAGGGGGGAGGGTAGGATGGAGGCTTGTGACAAAACAGACAGGTTCCTCCCTGTTGATGGCCGTTTTGAGACGGGTTGGAGTGTTGTTTGAAACTTTTTCAAGTTTGCTAGTTCTGCTGGATTTGTTTGTAGAGGCTACAACCGCAAACTTATTTCCACTGTGATCTTACTTGCATTTTTTTTTAAAGGTTCAGAGCTCTGTGTAATTAAATTTTGTTACAGAAGTTGTTGTTGTTTTTTCAAACATTTTAATGTCACAAAGATGCGAAGAGTTTTTGTTGTTGTTGTTGTTGTTGTTGAGTGTTTTTCCCGATGTTTGTAATATCAGGGCTTTCGTTTTACGGGGCGGTCAGTGGTCTAGTGGTTAAGACTTAGTCACCAGTGCGAGTGTTCAGGTTCGAGCCCCACTCGGGGCGAAGAATCTTTTTCAGTCATCGTTCATTCGGGCCGACCCTCGGGGGCTCTCTCCGGATACTCCGGCTTCCTTCCCCTCTGCTTTGGGAATGTTCAGCCCACAAAATACAAAAATAAATGCAATTCTAAAATTCCGAAATTTAAAATATTGAGCTGGCCCTTCGCACCACGTGAGTGTAATGTGTTCATGCCCAGTGTGTGAGGGAATGCGTGTGATTCACGTGTGTGTGCGTGTTGGGTTTACCTCGCGACGCTTTGAGCCAAATATTCGGGATAAAGCGCCTATATAAATGCTCTTCTTTTTATTATTATCATTATTACTTTAGGATTTTTTTTTTAAAAGAAAATCGAGAGAAAGAAAACAAAACTGTCAGAAAATTGCCCTGATTCTAACTAACAACCCTGAATACCTCACCAAATCATCCACACGAAAAGAAGAAAAAAAAGCCGAAAGTAAACGAAAAAAAAAGCTGAAATTCGCAACAACTTTGGGATGTGAGTGCTGAGGGAAGGGGGGGGGGGTAGATGGCAACAGAAAGGATGGAGACATGTGGCAAAACACACAGGGTTTTGTTGTTTTTTGTGGGTTTTTTTTTTTTTTTCTTACAAGGGGTCGGTTGCACAGGTTGTAATGTATCGCCATTTGTTGGAAGTTTATTTTTTTTAAGTTTGCTAGTTCTGCTTGATTTGTTTGTTGAGCACAAAGCCGCAAGATTTTCAAAGGCGATCTTACTTGTACTTCTTAAGGCGCAGAGCTCTGTGTAATTTTTTTTTCAACATGTTAATGTAACAAAGATGCTAAGAGTTTATTTTTTTCGTCAGCGTTTTCTCAGATGTTTGTAATTTCAGGGCTTTCTTTTTCCTTTAAGGGTTTTTTTTTTTTTTCAAAGAAAGTAGCAAGCGGAAAAAAGTCAGAATAAAGCCCTGTTTGTAATGAACAACCCTGTATCATTCACCGAAGCATCTAGAAAAGATGCTCAAAGTAAAGAAAACAAGCTGAAATTTGGAGAAGATTTGGGATGTGGGTGCGCGGGGTAGGTGGGGGTGGAGGAGGGGGGTAGATGACATCAGAAAGGATGAAGACATTTCTTTTTTTTTTTCTTTTTTTTTCCTTTCCTTCCCCAAGTCTTCGCCAGCTCCAGTGGTATTCCTCCCAGGTCAGCAAAAAGTAGAAAAAAAAAACTGTCAGCAACGCCTGTAGGTGCTGATTTCCCGAGAGACTGTGTTTTCAACTGTCTCTCTCAACTGCTTTTTTTTTAATAAACATTTTTATGTAACAAAGACGCTAAGAGTTCATTTTTTGTTGACTGCTTTTTCCGATGTTTGTAGTCTCATATCGTCCTTCTTACTTTATAGACTTTGGGGGTTTTATCTGTCTTTCTTTTTCTTTCTTTCTGTCTTTCTTTTTCTTTCTTTCTTTCTTTCTCTCTTTCTGTCTTTTCTTTTCTTTTCTTTTATGTCGGGGAGGTGGGGGGGGGGGCTGAAGGGGCAGCAGAGTCTGCTGAATTTTTCCACCCAAAGGAGCCATATGACAATATCTGCGAATATTAGGACAGAAGCAGGTCAGTTGTTTGTTTTTTTTTTAATTTCTGTGCGCTTTCTTCTTCGATTATCTGTACAGAAAAACTGTCGCACGGTATGCTTGGCCGGTATCAGTGATGATTCAGAATACCTGGACCTGTGGACCTGTGCCTATTTCTTTTTGACTGTGGACCTGTACCTGTGTCTCTTTGACTGTGGACCTGTACCTGTGTCTCTTTGACTGTGGACCTGTACCTGTGTCTCTTTGACTGTGGACCTGTACCTGTGTCTCTTTGACTGTGGACCTGTACCTGTGTCTCTTTGACTGTGGACCTGTGCCTATTTCTCTTTGACTGTGGACCTGTGCCTGTTTCTCTTTGACTGTGGACCTGTGCCTATTTCTCTTTGACTGTGGACCTGTGCCTATTTCTCTTTGACTGTGGACCTGTGCCTAGTTCTGTTTGACTGTGGACCTGTGCCTGTTTCTCTTTGACTGTGGACCTGTGCCTAGTTCTCTTTGACTGTGGACATGTGCCTAGTTCTCTTTGACTGTGGACCTGTGCCTATTTCTCTTTGACTGTGGACCTGTGCCTAGTTCTGTTTGACTGTGGACCTGTGCCCATCTGATCTCTGTTACGTTTGGGGAGCCGGGACAGCCGAGCGGTAGAGAATTGGACTTTCAATGTTCGGGTCGTGAGTTCGATTCCGGGATGGGGCAAAATATTTGTGCTGGCCTCTTCTTTGATATCACCCAAAAGACGTTACCCCCCCCCTCCCCCCATCACCACCACCACCACCACCACCACACACACACACACACACACACACACACACACACCCTCTCTGGCCTTCTGCACATCTGCACCCTTGCGAGGCATTCACTCTCCTGCTACTACTGCCGAGGAATCTGTATTCCACAATCATCAACATTATTATTATTATTATTATTATTTTATGATATTATTATTTGACAGGGGATTTGGTCTAGTGGTTAAGGCATCCGACTTCGGATCCTGAGCTGCCGGGTTCGAGTCCCCGGTGGGCAGGAATATGGTGGGATTTTTCCTTCCCATATCGAGTCAAATCCATGTGCAGACTCGTTTGCGGTGACTGTCTCGCCTTCGTGTACACACGCACGCACAAACATCAAGTGTGCACGCTAAAAATCCCACGTTCATCTTTCGAAGAAGAGTAGGCTGTGGCCGGTGGCGTGGTAAACAGAAATACTGTCGCACGCACCAGAGTGAATAGCAGGGTGGAGGTTTGCACACAAAGTAGCGCTTAACGGCAGCAGGCTTTCACTGCTTCGTCCTCCAGCCCTGCGGCGCCGTGAGCACTTCAGCAGAGATGAATATGTGCGCCGAGGAGAAGTCTACCATACCATACCATTATTGCGTAACTGATACACCGTCGAGTCGATGTCAACACACAGGTAATTAAAAACAAATTTCAGCAACCACTAGTCTTTATGTGTTCGTGACACGCAACATAACCACAACGGAGTCTGTGTGTTTTAGACACGCAATATTTGATAATTGCGACTCCAATATGAAGGCAAGTAAGTTGGTCAAACGCGTCATACACCAAATGCCAATCCAGCGACACCGCAACTGAGTTGCAACACGCGAAGAAAGAGGGCCGTTTATATACGAAACTAGTCTAATCAGTCTTGCCCACAGCTTTATCTTGTGTTGTAAGCAGAAGTAAATTGCTTTTAGAAATATCCAGAAAGATGGAGATCCATTTTCCTACCTACAGGCTCGCGAAATTAAGGGTTCTGATTTGTTTTGGCGGTGTATAGCGTCAAACCGCACGTGCCTATTTCGCCTCTCATCTCATCTTTGCCACAGTTGATAATCACCACGCGCAAGTAGGTCGATCCGTCTCCCATCAGTGCACTGCGAGCGTGACTCGTAGGCAGCTGAAACCTCTCCGCCGCGCGAAACACGCGAAGCAACCGAACTGGAACCGAAGCACTACGTCAGTAATTGATCACATCCGCAAAGTAGTTCCCGGGAAATGTGAGCCTAGTTTGATTATCGTCGGTTTAGAGGAACATATTTAGCGTGTTGTTAACAGACTTCATAGATACGTGTATTGCCAAAGATATGTAAACGGACACCGGGAGATAAATGATGCTTTTCCGTCAGTTTTCCAAACTGTGGCGGAGACTAGATGGCGATGACGCCCTCGCACACCTCACTGTGTGGTCTAGCATACCACTTGGACAATGTTATCACACACGTACATCCTCTCACAGGGCGGCACCGAGCCAACTGAGGGCTAAACACGAGGCGAAAAGCGAGGCGTCTGCTGTAGCTATACAGTCACTCAATGACCAGAAGGGGGTCGGTGGGAGGGTGTTTGTGAGTTTATTGACTAGAAAAGCTTCAGCCGTGTTATGATAATATAATAACTTGTTGTGTAGGCGCTTTACCCAATTTCTTCAACTGGCTCAAAGCGCCGCGAGCTGAACCCAATACGCACGCTCACGTGAACCACACGCATTCTCTCTCTCACACCGAATATGAACACATTACAATCACTTGGTGCTGGGGTCAGCTGGGCAGTTTAAGTTTCGGAATTTAGAGTTGCATTTACTTTCAACTTTTGTGGGCTGAACTTTTCCAGAGTATTCGTTCGCGCGGCCAACAGTTGTCAGTGTGCTGCATTCAGAACTCTACTTATCATCTAGACAGGCTATTTCCAGCTGGTTCGGGTCACCCTATTTCACTGAAAATCCTCGAGAAAAAGGAGAACATCGCCCGGTTAATTTCCGGCGTACAGGCGACTTCACAAGCGAAAATGTTCCAGGACAAAAAAAAAATTTCATATGTAAAAACCTAGTAATCTTGAAATCTGAGTCCTAAGATTACTTTTAGAAACAGCCTGGAAGATGGGAGTCATAAAAAATAAAAAATAAAAATCGAGCGGCCAGCTTTGGGTCAGTTTTAACACTGAACGGCCTCTGTCTTTTCTCTGTCTTCATTATTTCTTCGACAGAATCTAGATGTCGTGTCGGAACCCGATAAACTTTTCTTGGAGGAACAGGACTGTCAGTTTTCAGAAACTGAAACTAATCTGAGCAGGATCCATTGAAACTGCGTGCCAGAATAGGCATCTACCGGCATCTTGCACGAAGGGCATAAGCGCCTATATGATTTCCATGTCACTTAGGCCGTGTTTCCAGATGAGTGCAGACATACTGACGTCAGTGTTTCCGTTCACGTTTCACTTGGCACGTTCACCACAGCAGGGGGACTGTAGTAGCTTGTATGTCAGACATGTTCCTGGCTTGGCTTCGCACTTGAAGTTATCTTATCTTCCATCATCTACATACATACCTTGTGATGGAAGTTGTCTGAGGGGCGTCTGTATACGTGCTGTAGAGTTCTCTCTGTTTCGCTGCTCAGTTGTAGTCCATCCTAGTGGTCCTGTATGTAGGGATGAAACTGGTCGTGTTTAGGACCCTCTCTGGCCTTCTGCACATCTGCACCCTTGCGAGGCATTCGCTCTCCTGCTACTACTGCCGAGGAATCTGTATTCCACCATCATCAACATTATTATTATTATTATTATTATTTTATGATATTATTATTTGACAGGGGATTTGGTCTAGTGGTTAAGGCATCCGACTTCGGATCCTGAGCTGCCGGGTTCGAGTCCCCGGTGGGCAGGAATATGGTGGGATTTTTCCTTCCCATATCGAGTCAAATCCATGTGCAGACTCGTTTGCGGTGACTGTCTCGCCTTCGTGTACACACGCACGCACAAACATCAAGTGTGCACGCTAAAAATCCCACGTTCATCTTTCGAAGAAGAGTAGGCTGTGGCCGGTGGCGTGGTAAACAGAAATACTGTCGCACGCACCAGAGTGAATAGCAGGGTGGAGGTTTGCACACAAAGTAGCGCTTAACGGCAGCAGGCTTTCACTGCTTCGTCCTCCAGCCCTGCGGCGCCGTGAGCACTTCAGCAGAGATGAATATGTGCGCCGAGGAGAAGTCTACCATACCATACCATTATTGCGTAACTGATACACCGTCGAGTCGATGTCAACACACAGGTAATTAAAAACAAATTTCAGCAACCACTAGTCTTTATGTGTTCGTGACACGCAACATAACCACAACGGAGTCTGTGTGTTTTAGACACGCAATATTTGATAACTGCGTCTCCAATATGAAGGCAAGTAAGTTGGTCAAACGCGTCATACACCAAATGCCAATCCAGCGACACCGCAACTGAGTTGCAACACGCGAAGAAAGAGGGCCGTTTATATACGAAACTAGTCTAATCAGTCTTGCCCACAGCTTTATCTTGTGTTGTAAGCAGAAGTAAATTGCTTTTAGAAATATCCAGAAAGATGGAGATCCATTTTCCTACCTACAGGCTCGCGAAATTAAGGGTTCTGATTTGTTTTGGCGGTGTATAGCGTCAAACCGCACGTGCCTATTTCGCCTCTCATCTTATCTCTGCCACAGTTGATGATCACTACGCGCACGTAGGTCGATCCGTCTCCCATCAGTGCACTGCGAGCGTGACTCGTAGGCAGCTGAAACCTCTCCGCCGCGCGAAACACGCGAAGCAACCGAACTGGAACCGAAGCACTACGTCAGTAATTGATCACATCCGCAAAGTAGTTCCCGGGAAATGTGAGCCTAGTTTGATTATCGTCGGTTTAGAGGAACATATTTAGCGTGTTGTTAACAGACTTCATAGATACGTGTATTGCCAAAGATATGTAAACGGACACCGGGAGATAAATGATGCTTTTCCGTCAGTTTTCCAAACTGTGGCGGAGACTAGATGGCGATGACGCCCTCGCACACCTCACTGTGTGGTCTAGCATACCACTTGGACAATGTTATCACACACGTACATCCTCTCACAGGGCGGCACCGAGCCAACTGAGGGCTAAACACGAGGCGAAAAGCGAGGCGTCTGCTGTAGCTATACAGTCACTCAATGACCAGAAGGGGGTCGGTGGGAGGGTGTTTGTGAGTTTATTGACTAGAAAAGCTTCAGCCGTGTTATGATAATATAATAACTTGTTGTGTAGGCGCTTTACCCAATTTCTTCAACTGGCTCAAAGCGCCGCGAGCTGAACCCAATACGCACGCTCACGTGAACCACACGCATTCTCTCTCTCACACCGAATATGAACACATTACAATCACTTGGTGCTGGGGTCAGCTGGGCAGTTTAAGTTTCGGAATTTAGAGTTGCATTTACTTTCAACTTTTGTGGGCTGAACTTTTCCAGAGTATTCGTTCGCGCGGCCAACAGTTGTCAGTGTGCTGCATTCAGAACTCTACTTATCATCTAGACAGGCTATTTCCAGCTGGTTCGGGTCACCCTATTTCACTGAAAATCCTCGAGAAAAAGGAGAACATCGCCCGGTTAATTTCCGGCGTACAGGCGACTTCACAAGCGAAAATGTTCCAGGACAAAAAAAAAATTTCATATGTAAAAACCTAGTAATCTTGAAATCTGAGTCCTAAGATTACTTTTAGAAACAGCCTGGAAGATGGGAGTCATAAAAAATAAAAAATAAAAATCGAGCGGCCAGCTTTGGGTCAGTTTTAACACTGAACGGCCTCTGTCTTTTCTCTGTCTTCATTATTTCTTCGACAGAATCTAGATGTCGTGTCGGAACCCGATAAACTTTTCTTGGAGGAACAGGACTGTCAGTTTTCAGAAACTGAAACTAATCTGAGCAGGATCCATTGAAACTGCGTGCCAGAATAGGCATCTACCGGCATCTTGCACGAAGGGCATAAGCGCCTATATGATTTCCATGTCACTTAGGCCGTGTTTCCAGATGAGTGCAGACATACTGACGTCAGTGTTTCCGTTCACGTTTCACTTGGCACGTTCACCACAGCAGGGGGACTGTAGTAGCTTGTATGTCAGACATGTTCCTGGCTTGGCTTCGCACTTGAAGTTATCTTATCTTCCATCATCTACATACATACCTTGTGATGGAAGTTGTCTGAGGGGCGTCTGTATACGTGCTGTAGAGTTCTCTCTGTTTCGCTGCTCAGTTGTAGTCCATCCTAGTGGTCCTGTATGTAGGGATGAAACTGGTCGTGTTTAGGACCTTGATCCAAAAAGTTGATACCAATAAGTTAGAAAGTCTTATTTTTGAGAGGCTTCTGGGGCTGTATTTTCTTCACTATTCAACTTTTTCGGGCGATTCAGTTCGATCCATAAAAAAACGAAGCATAGGTTGTTGAAATTATTTTGTGTATACTTTGGTATATAATGACTTTATTGTTATGCCTCCTTAGGTATATGAAGCATTTTGTGGTATGTCTAAATCGGGGAATCCCCCCCCCCCCAAAGTATGTTACAATTTCAACGTTCCATGTTTTGGTTGAAATGTGTTCATTCGTAGGTCCATATAATCATGCACAACACATAAATGACGCCGTTGCAAATGTTCACATCAGTTATACTACAACAAGCTATCCTCCATGCTGTCTGTGCATCCGAAAAGAGAATCACTTCGGAACTTTATTTCCATCGACAATGTTGCATTTCACATTTCTGCTACATCATGGGGTGCAGCCAAAATGGCGAGTGTTTCCAGTGCCACTCGAGTGGCTTCAAAAGTTTCCCGACGAAGACTGCTCTCAACACAATGCCGTATGTTTGGAATATGATCGTGCAAACGTCTTTGTTTTGTAATAACGCGTTAGTCAAAGTCGTTGTCAGGGTCCGTATGTAATAGTCGAGGTTAGGGCTTTTAGCCCCGGGTTAGAGTCTAACCTCGAAGTAAACTAGCTCTAGGGTTTTTTTTTTTTTTTTTTTTTTTAAATCACGAAGCGGGTCCATTCAAGCAAGGTGCCTAAGCCGTTGTAGAAGGATTTTTTTCTTCCTTTCTTCGCTTCCTTTTGTATTTAATTTTGCTTTTGGGTTTCTTTTGTCCTAATCTGGGTTAGGCCCGTAGCCGTGGGTTAATTTAACCTCGACTTTTACATACGGGCCCTGATAAAATGCCCCTTTCTCAGTCTCAGTCACGTCGACAGACCGAAGTCCGCTGGAAACACTCTGCGCTACTCAAATTTGCAATTGGAAACATTCGGCGTTACTGTTTGGAAACACTCTGTACTGGCGCTGCTACTAATGAAGCAGAGTAGCACCGGAAACACTGACGTCCATTCTGGTTACACCCCCGTGTGCATGAACTTTGTACCCACCTTCACGAGATCCTACCGGCCTACATGACTTCTGCAGGCTTCTCTTTCAAAGGGAAGGTGTTCTTCGTGGTAATTATGTCTGGCCTCCACAGATAAATCCTTCACGTCAGTCCGTTTGTCATCTGTCAGAGGTCTGACACCACTTTGCCTCAGACACACACAGGAGGAGTTGAACCGCCACTGCATAAAGGGCCTACGTGCATGTCAAATCAGTGGCACTTAGACCCTTCTTCCAGATGGTAGAGTTCGTGTCGTCGACCTGCAAGAGGGCGTGTCTATGCCGTGTGTATAAACTGGTTGAGGGTTTGACATCAATTAGTAAACAGATCTGTGAGGTGGACATTGCTGACTGAATGATCATGGCTTATAATAGCAGCTTTGTGACAAAAGCAGGACTTGTGTATAGTTCAATTTGTTTCCTAGTTCTCCAGTGGAGGACATAAAATCAGAATAACATGACTTTGGTGGGGTTTTGTTGTTGTTTTTTTAAAGATGTCTAATGTGTGTGTGTGTGTGTGTGTGTGTGTGTGTGTGTGTGTGTGTGCGTGCGTGCGTGCGTGCGTCTGTGTGTGTGTGTGTGTGTGTGTGTGTGTGTGTGTGTGTGTGTGTGTGTGCACGGTGTGTGTGTGTGTGTGTGTGTGTGTGTGTGTGTGTGTGTGTGTGTGTGTGTGTGTGTGTGTGAATTGTAACACGTGTTCATGTATAACACGTGACATTGTGTAAGACGTGACTTTATCAAAATGTTTGAATGCATGAATTCTACTAACGTGTTGTATTTGTTGCATGTGCATCAGTACTGTAAAAATGTCAACAACAACAACAACAACAAATATTAATAAATGAGGGGAGATAGTTTAAAGACCACTGGGTGGAACTGTAAAATTCACATAACACTCAATGCAAAAGAAGTCATTGAAAACAGTGTCAGTATCGAGTGGTATCTCAAAGCTTGGAAATATATAAATGAAACAGGTCGCACGGCTAGGATAAGCCATCAAGGGTTCTATATGACTATATGATCACATCAGAGTACGAGTACATTTGTCCTAACGCCGCCCGGTTTTTGACTGCCGAAGGAAGTAACAATGGTAATACTATACATGATCTGCTGGAGGAAATGAAACCCTACAGCTTTTTTTTTTTTTTTTTTTTCTTTAGGTTCTTTTCTGTCTTTGTTTTTCTTCTGCTGCTACGTTGTTTCTTGTTCGTTTCTTCTTCTTCCTTCTTTCATTCTTTTTCTGCTTCTTCTTCGTTTCTTTCTTGCTTCTTCCTCTTTGTCTTCTTCTTCTTTTCTCTCCTTCTTTCCTTCTTCTTCATCTTGTTCTTGCTTCTTCCCTCTGCCCATCCTTTTTTTTTCTTCTCCTTCTTTTTCTTCTCATTTTTCTTTTCTGCCATTTTCTTTTCTTGTCCTTCGGCATTCCTTGGTAAAAGACACACCTTTTTTTTTTTATTCGTACACATGTACTTTAAGAAAACCTCACTGATAAGTTGCCTTTTCCAATTTTTTTGTGCATTTCGAATTAGACACATTGACGTCAGTTAGAGCTGCAATTTGAATGGTTGCAAGAAGATCACGTTTCACATAAAATTCAAAAGAAAACTTCTTTGAAAATGTCTTTGTCCAGAGGATTAAGGATGTTTTCTTTCTCTTCCTTCTAAAGTGCAAGAAGTTTTTGTCAAGTCTGAAAAGTAGGCTTGTTAGAGATGGCATGCCTACTTTTGTCCTGGGCGCCAGTTAAGACGGCTTGCAGAATTGCCATAGGCATGTGAATGCATTCGCGTAATTAGATCTTAGAGGACTTCTGTTATTCCAGCACACACACACACACACACACACACACACACACACACACACACACAGAGAGAGAGAGAGAGAGAGAGAGAGAGAGAGAAACAAGGTTCGCTTTTTGTATTAAAAAAGAAAGTAGTTTGGAAACGTTCTACTTTTTGTGTGTGCATTTCAGCCTCTTTTCGTCTCTAGACAAGGCCTTAAGTTTGAACTGCAACTTGGGAAGTTGCAAAGAGACACAATTTCTCACAAAAACAACAACAACAACAACAAAAATCCAGCAGAGCAGCTGTTTACACAGGCAGCCTGCAACTCCTTTAAACTTTCTTACAGAGTTCAGAAAGTTAGACAAAGTTTTAAAAAGCAAATTCAATTTGTAAAACACGGAGGACAAACACGTGACCGGTCGCTCAGTGCGACAGTAGGCAGAACGATAAAAGTCACAGATATCTGGCCGATGAAAAGAACCCGTCTGATTTACGCTAGATAGGACTCACAGATAACTGATTCACAGAGCGACTGAGAGCGATAAACATGAGCAGACAATGCTGTATCGGATCAATCAATCGCCCAGAAGAGGAGATCAAACACTATTCACACAAACTCTGTGAATTATTTCGGCCCGGTCCCATCTCTCTAAAAACAGACAGGCACCGGCCCCCGTAGTGTAGTGGTTAGCACTTCGGACTATGGACCGGGAGACCCGGGTTCGAGTCCCAGCCGAGGCAAGCGGGATTTTTCCTACCTAGGTCGGCTCCTACCCAGAGCGGGTGTGCTATGGGCCCAATGGGGAGGCTGTTGCCACACAGCCGAGCTTCACCCACTTCACGGGTGCGACTTTGGGGGTGCTTCCCTTGGTATGACACGTCTTATGATGTGGATGATTACACGGCCGGCACCGCAGGTGCCGTAGTTCCCGGGCCTGGTTAGTGCCGGGATAATTATGACAGGAAGCGTGGAATGCGGCCCTGTCCCGCAGTCCCAAACCGCATGGACCTCCATAGCATCATCTTACTATCATCCTCATCTCCATCATCATGCATAAAAAAATTGTCCCAGCTTCCGAGTCCTCCGTGGGTTTCACCCATGACCTGGGAGGAACACCACTGGAGCTGGCAAAGAGTTGGGACAGAAAAAAAAAACAAAAAAACAGACAGGCCGTTTTCGTAGGCAATCGTACCGGCGCTAATCACGTGCTTATTCCCCGTGTAAAAGTAGGTTGTTTTGGGGGTGTCGCGAAACTCTTGCCCCGGGCATTAGTCAGAGCGATTACAGGAAATGCCAACGGTATACGTGATCACTTTGGCGTACAGCAACCCTACCGCTCCGGAACAGTATCTAATCTCAATGCGTATTACCCAACTGCCCGTGTCCAAAGATCTTCCACAAGAGGAATACTACACACACACCCAACTGCTCAGTCGCCGGATGATGGCGAAAAGGGAGGGTGGAGGGTGGGGGGTTATGCTGGGAGTGAGAGGAATGTGAAAAGCTATGGAGGGGGGAGGGGGGGTAGGGGAACAGCTGGAACCGAGAGAATGTTTAGGTTCCAGTTATTTGCACGCGATTGCGCCGAGGTATCTTCAAACGGACAACAACAACAACAACAACAACAACAAATCAGAAAAGTACATCGATAAATTATGAAATAGATAAAATAGCCCATATCAACGCTTTCATTTATTCCGATGAAATTGCCGGGGCGTCCTCCGCCACATACATGCAGCATCGCGCTACAACACACCCGCACGCTGCGGTCTCATGTAAAATAAGAAAATTAGTCTTATGCAGAGTTCACTGTGAGATAACTGTTTGATGTCATATAGATTGCAACTGATTTAATCTGTCTATCAATCTATCCAGTTAACTCACTCATTAACTTACCGACTGACGAAATAATTAAGCAACTGAGTGAGCAACTAACTAACCATACGTCAAGTCAAGTTAACTAACTAATAAAGCCGGTCAGTGTTTTACGAACTAACTAAAAGACGAACCAGTCTACTGACCGAACAGCTTACCACCAAACTGACCAACAAACTGACCAACTGACAAACCGTGACTTACCAGCTGACTAACTCAGGCAAGGATGAGTGATCAACACACACACACACACACACAAATTATATATATATATATATATATATATATATATATATATATATATATATATATATATATATATATATATATATATATATATAACTAGAAAATACACTCCTTGAAAACTGTGATCAACTATTAGTATTAAACAAGACATGGAGCCCAAATTTTCGGGCCCTCCGCGGGCCCTTCATCAGGGGTATTCCCCTGATGAAGGGCCCGCGGAGGGCCCGAAAATTTGGGCTCCATGTCTTGTTTAATACTAATAGTTGATCACAGTTTTCAAGGAGTGTATTTTCTAGTTATTCAACGTGGATTCATCCATTTCTAAACTCTTTCGGGGATGTATGGAGCTAGCATGACTTTGTTCGTTTTGTGAAGTCAGTATATATATATATATATAATTACTGATTGGTTTGAAAAAAAAAACTGACAGTACTACAGACAGATAATCAAGACACATAAGTTTTTCGTCAAACAGCAAAAAGGCCTTACAAGTGCCTATCAAACACTAGGCGCTTCGACCCTTTTACGAAACAATGGTAGTTTTAGGTGCTCGACAGAGCGAGACGTCTTCATGTTGCTGAACGCCCGACAGCCAGCGTGCGTGCAAATCTGCGGCGGAGGCTGCTTTTCAGAGAGTTTTATCGCAAAGGGCAGGTAATGCACTTGGGATTGATTGCCTTCCCTGATTACAACCCTGACGTAGGGGGCGCTGGTGTGGGGCTTGCGGCAGGGGAACGATGCGGACAAACTGCAGGCCAGCAATCAACTCTCAGGCCTGTCTTCGCTGTGGACTCACCCTTGGCCCTGGCAGCATTTCATATACGTGTGTAATTCCCCAAGCTCATGACTGCGATTAAAAAAAAAAAAAAAAATCTTGGGCTGATATGCATGAAGTGGAGTTCAGCATTATTCAGTTTTGATGTTCGTGTAGACGTATCACATTGATCTGTCATCGTACTCACTCACTCACTCACTCAATCGGGGAACCGGGATGGCCGATTGGAAGAGCTTTGGACTTGCAAGCCTCGGACCGTTCGTGAGTTCGTACCCTGGCTGGGGCCAAATATTTGTGCTGGTCTTTTCATCGTTGCCCCGACTTTGATATCACCCTTATGTGGTGGAAAAGGACGTTAAACCCCAAACACTCACTCACTCACTCAATCAATCACTTGAAAAATCTTGGGCAGATATG
>JACVVK020000379.1:170000-187500 GCA_018292915.2 Batillaria attramentaria
TACACCTCGTTAGAGTGATTTTGTCTGGCACTCACCCCATCCTCAAATTCCTGAAACGGTTTTTGCTTACGTACGGAGATGGCAGATACTGACTGGGCCCAGTATGTAGTAAGTACAAGTGTTCTCTGTCTGGTGCAAATGGACCAGAACAGACCAGTGACGCTCACAGAAAGATAGGGGTTCTCATTCAAAACACATTACTCCGTCATTAGATCAGTTTACATCAAGATGACGTCACTGTGTCCGGCGGAAACCTTACGTAACTTATAACTATGCAATCTTTCCTTTCTCGGGAACTTTTCCCTCGTTGCCGGGCAGCCGGGATAGCCGAATGGTAGATGGGTTGATTTTCGGGTCATGAGTTTGAATCCCGGCTGGGGCCAAATATTTGTGCTGGCCTCAAGTTTTTCTCGTTTTTCTCGGCTATCCCAGCTCCCCCGTCAGTTGGTAAAAAGGAATTAAGTGGCTTGGATTTGACAAGCATTTAGGCCTTTTTAACCATTTAACGGTTGAGCTATTTCAAACTTTTACTTACTTCCGCGGAACTTCCTAGGTTTAGTCTGTCTGTGTTTTTGTTTTGTTTTTTTGGCATCACCTGCCAGCATGTCTGTGCTTTGTTGATCCTGCTGCCTCCTCCGTGCACAGGACGCCCACAGAAGGCTCTGCAAGGGAAGTTAGATGTCAGAGATTTGCGCAACACCTGCCTGCGTGTCTGTATCCTCTGTCGATTTACACAGCTCGCGTCGACTGTGACGTCACCACTATCTAGTCCCAGCCACAGTCTGGAAAATTGACGGACAAGCGTCATAATTATATCTCCAGGTGTCCTTTAACATGCCCTTGGCAATACAGATATCTAAGCTGTTCTGAAACCTGTTAATAACACGCTAAAAATGTACATTTAAACCTACGATAATCAGACTAGGCTCACGTTTCCCGGGAACTACTTTGCGGATGTGATCAATTGTTGACGTAGTGCTTCGGTTCCAGTTCGGTCGCTTCGCGTGTTTCGCGCGGCGGAGAGGTTTTGGCTGCTTACGAGTCACGCTCGCAGTGCACTGATGGGAGACGGGTCGACCTATTGACCTACTTGCGCGTAGTGATTATCACCTGTGGCAGAGATGGGATGAGGGGCGCAATCGGCACGTGCAGTTTGCTGTCAATTCCCATAACTCTGGCGTGCTCTGCATAGCACACCCCACAACAATCTGTGCAAGTAAAGATCTAGTATCACGTATTCATCAGTGTCTGTGTGTCATTCAATAGCCAATGGCCAAAACACGATAACGTCTCATTACACGGATTTCACGTTGAGATTTAAACGGCGGGAATCAAAACTGCACTTCTGTGTCGTTGCCAACAATGAGCAAGTACGACAATAACGTACTTGTGTATGTAAAGAAAAAAACATGTTCGTGAAGTAACTAATGTTGGAAAAAAGGAGCCAATGAAGAGAGGATGCTCGACAAAGCAAAACAAAACAAAACAAAACAAAGTCTGAGGCATCCTGCATGCAACTGGGGCTCACAAAAAAAAGAAAGAGAAGAAGAGAAAGAAAAACAACAACAACAACAAAACAAAACAAAAAAACCCTGCACTTCTGTGTCAGATTTCTGAGACAAAGAATAACGTTAAACGGTTTAATTCCATTTAACAGTTTCGCTCGTGAGTGCTCCTGTACGCTGTCTTGATGATCAGTACAGCTCTTAAAGCGATACAATGTTGTTTACACTTCACGCGATCTGTCGAACATGCGAATTCTACGACTGTTGTTACACTACTGGAGCGTTCTCTTGGCTTCTTTGGCTCAGTGCCAGCATTACGGACACTGTCACTGTTCAAGTGTCTAAGTGGTGTGATGATGGACACCACTGTGACGTCGCTAATCGCAGACAGATCGCAGAAACTTATGATAACTGGGATACATCACTAATTTGGTAATTAAATCACAATGACAATGTATGATCAATAAAAGCAGCAAACATGACAAAGTTTAATAATTTGCGTTCCGTGATAATTTAAAATTTAATAATAATTTAATGAGAACTCCCGAACTAATGCGGTGCTGACCTTGACCTCGAGTGCGCGCGAGGTACAGGCGCGTGATTTGCAAGAATGGCGTGCACGTTTGCGTATCATGTGCTCTTCTTTTGTGCAGCGTTGTACTCAGTCACTTTGAGCACTGCTGTGTCGGATGGAAACAAGGCGGCATCAGACGACAGCGGTCCCGCCGAAATGTGTATAACGAGATGAGGCCGAGTGCGGGGAGTGCTCCTTATTTCCCACATGCGCCTACAACTTTCTGCAGTTAGCGACGTAACACACCACGAAAACAGCTCAGAACGACCCATGAGCATAAAAATGTTATCATTATAGCCCCTTTAACATATGAGGAGGGAAAATAGCATATTCCCGGCTGTTATGCGTACTTTTCCCAGATGTAGGTACACGTGAACTTTTAAAATCTCGCCAGATGGTTATGGAATTTGGGGCCACTGACACTGAAGACTGTAGGCTGTTAGAACAACCTTACTGCTTAATGTTCTTTGCAGAAGAACATTACCTGCACACGGCGAGCCTACCACCCCCCCCCTCACCCCCCCCCCCCCTTCCCCCGCTACCCGCCCTGACCCATGTTCAGGCTTCCGGTGGTTTCACTTCATTAATCAGACAATTTAACTCGATTCCTAGCAAGTAAGTTTGTGGTTGTGCCCCAGTGGCCTCACTAACAAAAATCATAATTAATCTATGTCTGTGGATTTAAATTTGGCTTAGTGGGAATGCTGCACTTTGATTACACACTCAGGTTTACTGCAGTAAGAGCCGTTAAGGAACCGTTAATCGTGCCTGATTTTCGCATACATGGCTAAACAAGAATTTTTAAATAAAAAAAACCTTTATGACACATGCGCGTTACGGAATGTGTTAAAGAACACAGATTTCACGTTTTCAGCAAATTTCTTTTCTACAATGTCAGCGTTGTTGCATGCCAGACGCTCGTATAACACTTTTAACTCTCTCTATGCTAACGTCGTGAGTTCGAATCCCGGTGGGGCCAAATATTTGTGCTGGTTTTTTTCATCGTTGCCCCGTCTTTGTTATCACCGACACGTGGTGGAAAAGGACGTTAAACCCCTAAACACCCCACCCCACTCCCCACGTTTGGAGCCCTAACGTTCACAGTCCTAAGGATTGGCTGCACATGGAGGTAAGATTTATGTGCTCCCCAACTTCCTATTTTCATTCTCAGTCATGACATCATAAAGTGTTGAACTAGATACAGCGCTAGCAAACCGGGTTTCTACCGGTCAAAGGGAAGCAATCACCTATTAGTATGCTCCTGGGGTAAAAAGTCTCAGCATCGAGAGAGTTATAAAAAGGGTGATGCACTACACAGGTGGTCGCCAGCCTGCGTGACAGATTGCGAATGTACAGCCAATCCATACGAACTCCTTTGTGACTGAAGAGCGTTTTTCTGTGGAATTCTACCGGTCAAATTAAAAAGTGCTGAAGTGTTCATCAAATCCATCGTGCTTAGGCCCTTTGACCAAATAACGTTAGAACTATGTCAGTAGTGCCATGTTATTACTGTACCTCTTCCGTCTTCCGAAAACGCTGAGGCGGATTAGGTGTCAAAGTGTCTACACTGAAAAACCACATAGCAAAAAAAGGCGCAAGGTGATCTATTCCGTTTTTACACGGGGAGGAAATTTATCCCGCGACACCGGCAGCCTCATTAATGGGCTGCACTATTTCACCCGACACCAATGACGTCAAAAAAGAGGGGATCCGGGGCCAGCCAATGAAACAGAGCCGCGATTGAAAGAGGCGAATGGTGCACGTGCAGGAACGCGCGGAGTTGAAGAGAGAAGGTGCTGCCGTGTCTGACCTTGCTCGCGCGGAAGCAGAATATCCTCAAGAACCCCGCAGGGACATGTAAAGGTTGGGACAGGTGAAGGAATTGGTGGATTGGTTGGTTGGTTCCGGTTTTAGCGTGGTTTTGTTGGTTTTGGTTTTTGGTTTATTTTGTTTTGGAGTGTTTTTGGCTGTTGTCTTTGTTGTTTGTTTGTTTTGTTTTGTTTTTTGTTTGTTTGTTTGTTGTATCAGTTATTGTAAAGAAAGTTGACGATATCACTCTGTCCATGTTCATGTGTGTGTGTGTGTGTGTGTGTGTGTGTGTCAGTGTGTGTGTGTGTGTGTCTGTGTGTGTGTGTGTGCGCGCGGGCTCTGAGTCTGTCCTTCAGAGACGGGCGCCTTATAAGTATTATTATTATCAAGATCTATCAAGGAATCGAGACGACTGAAATTTGCACAAACCGCTTTAGCGGTTCATGCATCTGGCTCAGGCACCTGCTTGCAGTGTCGGTGATATATACTGATTGGCCGGACGATAACTGTCAGTGATGTCGTATGCTGTTTGCGCCATTTGGCACAGGGGTCTAATTAAGCGTGGTGGATTGGATAGGCACCTTGGCCCTTTTGGCATACGATGGCAGAGGTAGGCCTACTGAGCACGATTTCACTATTTACAGGTGAGTCATTAGCGATTCGGCTGTCCGGAATTTTCTTCCTTTTTTTGCCAAGGACGTGGTATCGAAGAAAAGGCCTACACAGCGCTTTGGCTCCCAAGCGGGAGTCAGACACAACCCAGCAGGCGGGTAAAACTGAGGGCAACGCAATAGTCTGCAACGATAACAGAAGAAAAAAAATTGTTGCTGCTTTGTTTCGTCCGTTGAAAAACTTTAAAGCTTGCCCGGTTTTACCTCCTTTGTGTCTTAATTCATTCTGTTATTGTCCCTTCATGTCGCAATAAGCGAAAAGGAAAAAATATATACAAATATATACAGAGCCGTAAGGTCAGGACCTAGACACACACACACGCACACACACACCGGCACACACACACACACACACGATGCAACCAGATAAAGGGATGAACACAAATGGGTTTGAAGGTTTTTCTTGAAATTTCAAAGGAGGGTGACTGGCGGAGTGCATGAGGAAGGGAATTCCAGGCTAAAAGGACCAGCGTAGGAGAATGCTCTGGGGGGCGAACGGTAGAAAGTCTAGTGCGGTGAATTCTGAGGGTAAGGACCCCGCCGACTAGAACTGGGCTCACCATATGGGCCCCACGTCGGTTGTGTAAGGCAACTCTCGGCAAAACTGGAAGGCGCCCTTTGGATTTGCACCCGGGCCCCACGTGGGGCCCTCATGGTATGCCGCTTGGCAACTGGCGGTAAACTGACTCAGGGGTACGTGCTGGGCTAACCCATGTGTGAGCGTACAACTCGTGGTATACTGGTGGTATACTGCTGGGCAGCCCATGATATCGTGGGTAACTGGCGGTGCACTGCTGGGAAACTGGGGATGAACTCCCATGAGTGTCAGCTGAAGACCGGAGGGAGCGTGACGGAGTGTAGAGTTGGATCAGTTCAGAAAGGTCTTTGTTCACGGTTGCACTGGGTTAAAGACCCGAGTAGGAAAAAAACCCCCAGAAAGATACCGTCTCCGATTTTTCTTTTTTCCCTCTGATTGCTCGACACATAAAACAGACAGGAGCCTGGCTATTACTGATGGTCCGTGCTTTATGTGACAGTCAAGCCAAAAAAAAAAAAAAAAAAAAAACAGAGGATGACGTATTAGATCTCTGGAAAATGGGTCTTCCTTTCAATACCCATTTTTGTTGGCGCGAGCTAGGAGGAGGACTGTGCAAGTAATCAGCTGCCCTTGTCTGTTGGGGTTTTTCATTTCGTTATCTGCGTCATTGGCAATAGGTCGAGTGAAACTGTGATTTGGTCGTGCCGTCGAAAGGAGTTAGTATTAACACCACCATCGGTCATGGGATATTACGCAGAGAAAATTGAACACACACACACACACACACACACACACACACACACACACACACATTAAGACACACACACACACATACACATGTGCACACATTAACACACGCACGCACACACACGGGTGGGTGGGTGGGTGTCTGGGAGTTTAACGTCCTTTTCCACCACATGCGGGTGATATCAAAGAAGGTGCAACAATGAAAAAGCCAGCACAAATATTTGACCCCAGCCGGGATACTGAACTCACGACCCGAACATTAGAAGTCCAACGCTCTACCATTCGGCCACCCCGGCTCCACACACACACACACACACACACCTGTCGCCGTTTTGTGTCACATAAAATCCAGTATTTTCCTTGATTGGTGGTGGTGGTGGTGGTTCGGTTCTGTTTTGTTTTGTTTTGTTTTGTTGTTGACATTTGTTGTCCCACGAAAACTAGCATAACAGTGTTTGTAATATTTCATTTGTCAGAACTCACTGACAGGTGCTACAGGGTGAGATAATCAGTTGACTCACCCTGCCTCACTTCCCCTGATTTGAGACAGACGAGTGCAGGGAGGAAGAAGCTCTTCTGCTCACATTTTCCATTCTGCGCTGCTACTTAATTCTGACAACTCTACTGCTTCACGTACCGGCTCTGCGAACATTCGCCCAAAAATCAGGTGCAATAAGCCAGATGTACTCAGTCCCCAGCTCGTTTGACTCCGGGGCTTTTCTAGCCTTAAGCTGTATTGAGCCGGGCCACTTTAAGCCTCAAGCTGCTTAGACCCGGGGCAGTTCCAGCCTCAGTGTGCTCAGAGTCCAGGGTATTCTCAGCCTCAAGCTGCCTTGACCCAGGCCACTTTCAGCCTCAAGCTGCTCAGACCCGGGGTACTCTCAGCCTGAAGCATCCTTGACTCGGGCCAGTTTTAGCCTCAAGCTGCTTTGACCCGGGGCACGTCCAGCCCCAAGCTGCTTAGACCCGGGGCACTTTACGCTGGGGAGTACGTTCCGCTTCATACACCAGCGCGGAACCCCGTGACAATGAAGTCTGCCCGTCAGGCCAGTCAGAGGCGTTACTTTGCATATCAGCGAACCAATCGCATCACTGCTCTTTGAGGCGCTCCACTCGAGCAGAGCAAAGGAACGATCTGACTGCTGCGGGTTTTGCGCCGAGGATGAGAGGTCACCAAGCATGCGCGTGCCGGACTGGTCGTGCGTCCGCAGAGGTAGGGGGGAGAATGGTGCCTGGCTCTGCGGTGCAGAATGATGACATTATTAGGTGATGTGTGGCGCATATTCCTCAAGTGACAATGCGTCCCAAGTCTTCACGCCAGCAGGAACATCTGGGACCCTACGTTGTGGATCGACTGGGAAGGTACTTGGGAAGTTTGATACACGTGAGCGGAGAGTCACTCTTTAAAAAGAAGCATCACGTTTGACAGTGCATTAGGATATGTCTGTCCCACGTGACTGCCACACCCATATCCGCCCCCACCACCACCACCACCACCACCACCCCCCCCCGCCCACCCCTTTGTCCCCGGACCACCTCCATCCGGCACATCTTCCTACTTCTAGGAAAGGTCTGTTGCCTTGGTTTGTGGACAGCTGGTGCAGTGTCGTAGATAACATCCGGAATGCCAACGACCGAATTCTTTATTTTGTTTCTGGTTGTTGTGTTTGTTTGGCTTTTTTACGTCGTAGACTTTTTCTTCTTACTTGGGGGTTTGTTTGTGGGGGTGGGGGTGGTGGAATTGGGGTGTTTCAAGTCAGTTTAATTTAATTAAAAATACTTCATTGTCTGTTCAGGAGAAAATCTAAAACAACATTTTTCTTTGTCCTCACATAATGCTCTGGTACATTTTTTTTAATGAAAATAATATACAGTCATGTAAGATCTTTACATATATGAAATATGTCAAATATGAAAGTGAAATAGAATTCAACGTTAATAAGATGGTTTGTGGGTAGACATCTTCCCCCATCGTGGGATTATCATTTGTCCTTTGGGTTTTGTTTTTACTTGCTTCGTGTTTTGCTCTGTTGTTTGTTTTATAGCTATCACGCAACCGTTTACAGATAACGACAGAGGTGGGGTGGGTGGGTGTTTGGGGGTTTAACGTCCTTTTCCGCCACATACGGATGATATCAAAGACGGGGCAACGATGAAAAAGCCAGCACAAATATTTGGCCCCAGCACGGATACGAACTCACGACCCGGAAACTCGTACTGAATCCCGTCCTATACTCCGATAAATTTTGAAGTCTGAGTTTGCTTGTTTGTTTATTTGTTTGTTTGTTTTTGTTTGTTTGTTTTCTGTTGTTGTTGTTGTTGTTTTTTTGTTTTTTGGGGGGGCACTCCTGCACAACCCCAGAAATTGAGTTAAATGTGAACGACGGAGCGGTGCCGAAAGGCGGGTGGGGTAGCAAGGGAGGTAACCCGATTTTCCCGCTTGGACAAAAAGGTAATAAATTTATGAACCGCTATCTCTGTCAATCGACAACAACACCCTGTTTGTCTCTTCTGCGTGTGTCAGATATGATTTGCTTTACTGTTTTACTGTGTAATATTGCGCAAAACGCAGTTGTCCGTTTTTCATGTTTTTGTTTTGGGAGTTTTTGCTTCTTTGTGTGTGTGTGTGTGTGTGTGTGTGGAGCCGGGGTGGCCGAATGGTAGAGCGTTGGACTTCTAATGCTCGGGTCGTGAGTTCGTATCTGGTTTTTCGTTGTTGCACCGTCTTTGATTTCACCCGCATGTGGTGGAAAAGGACGTTAAACTCCCAAACACCCACGTGTGTGTGTGTGTGTGTTGTGTGTGTGTGTGTGTGTGTGTGTGTGTGTGTGTGTGTGTGTGTGTGTGTGTGATGTTGTTTATGTTTTTTTGTTTAATGGTTTTTCTAATGGTTTCCTCCGCTTTTTCCTTTTATTATTTTTTTTTTTAACAGAACAGCATTAAAAAACTCGCTCTTTATGTGAAACGTTTCTTTTGAAATATGGGCAATACAAAACCTTGTTTTCGTTTTGAAGATTTTTTTCTTACACTGGGAGTATCACGACCACGATGCAATTCTTTGCTGCCACACCAGGCTCTACGCTGTCACACCAGGTTTTTATACAGCCCATCTGGGACACAGGCGTTCGTACGGTTTCGCTCTTCGCGGGAGCGCTTGGGGAAACTAGATCCGTTCTGTCTGCTCTCGCCATCAGAAACGATAAATATCAAAACGCATCAACATGTTTACAAAAATGTTTTGATGTAGCAGGAAGGCCATATCATTTGCCGACGATGTGCTCAAGACTGTTTTCTCTTCTGCGTTCGTCAAATACTGTAGGATGTGGATGTTCATCAGGTTTTGTTGCTGTTTTGTTGTTGTTGCGTTTCCTGGTTTTGTCTCTCTCTGTCTCTCCCTTTCTGTCTCCCTTTCTGTCTGTCTGTCTGTCTGTCTGTCTCTGTGTGTGTGTGTGTGTGTGTGTGTGTGTGTGTGTGTGTGTGTGTGTGTGTGTGTGTGTGCGCGGTGGGGGGGGGGGGGGTCTTTTTTGTGAGTAGCTCTTCACATTGTTTGTTTCATCTGACCGTTGTTTAAATCAAGCTGAAGTTCAGGACTCTGTGCGTGAAACGTTTCTTTTTAAATGAGTAATTGACACCTTGTTTTCATTTGTTTCTTCAACTTCTTGGTGTTGTTTTCTTTTGATATTTAACTGGATGCACTGAGAACTTTTTTCCCACTTGTCTAGGACACATAAACACCGTCTTGTTTTCTTTTTAAAGGGTTTTTCGTACATCGGGAATATAGTGACCTTTGACGACGCCACGCCATAGATATCACACGAACTTACCAAGCTTCATGGGGAGCCGGGGTGGCCGAATGGTAGAGCGTTGGACTTCTAATGCTCGGGTCGTGAGTTCGATCCCGGCTGGGGCCAAATATTTTTTCATCGTTGCCCCGTCTTTGATATCACCCTATGCAGTGGAAAAGGACGTTAAACCCCTAAACACCCACCCACCCACCCACCCAGTTTCATACCTGCCGTCTAAGGAGGCTTGTCCGAATTCACGCTCAGGGACAGCGCTGGCCAAAAACCAGATCTGTTCTCAGCATCACAAGCGATATGTATCAAAACGCATCAACATGTTTACATAAAACAGTCTGAGGTCGCAGATCAAAGATCAAGTTCCACAGCTGTGCAGGCGAAAATGAATCGTCTACTTCGCAAATGAGCCGAAGTTTTGACCGACTTTTTTGGATTTCCCCAGATCAATCACTTTCCGTGACCGACTTCTCTCACCTGCCACTAATGATAAGAGACAGTATTCCCTTAAGAGGGCAGTCATGGGTCGAGAGGGATTTTGCCGTCTTGTATACATGTAGTTTTAGGAAACTCAGTTCTTGTGTGCCCAGAATGACACCCCCCCCCCCCTAGTTTTATGTTGTTGTTGTTGTTGTTGTTTTTTGTATAGGGTTTTTTTTGGGGGGAGGGGTGTTGAATTTTTTTTATTTTATTTTTTGGGGGGGGTGTTTGTTTGTTTGTTTGTTTGTTAGGGAGGATTCCTTGTTTGGTTTTGCTTTTGGTGTTTTTGTTTTTGTTTTGTGTGTACGTGTGTGTGTTGATTTGTATTGTTGGTTTTAGGAGGAGAGGGGCTTTCCCGTTGTTGTTGTTGTTGTTGTTGATAATGATGATGCGACGTGACGTGATTTTATATGATGAGAACGATGATGATGTTAATGAGGATGATGATGTTGATGTGATGTGATGTGATGTGACGTGACGTAATGTGACTTCGTGTAACGTGAGTTTATGTGACATGACGATGACAGTGTGTCGGTGGTGATGGGCAGTTTGTTTGTTTGTTTGTTTGCATTTACTTGTTTATTTGTCTGTTTTGACCTGAACGGATCTACCCATTCTTTGGCTCTTCGATCCTGTCTGATGACGGAAGCTCGTCGATAGTCGACCGGAATTTCCTGAACTCTCCCACAGCTGACGTTCGTCAGACGCATCTGGTCGATAAGATGTGTGTTGCAATTTGCCAACAGGTCCCTCTTCCATGCTTAACCTTGATCCCCTCTGACAGGGGATCGGTCGGTCCCACAAGGGCATGATAGAGACACAAGCTGTCAGCACGTCTCATGGTCAGTCCCTCTGTTACCAGTGGCGTATGTAAAAAGATCTTCAGAAGAGGGTGTGTGGAGAGGAGGGCTGGGTGCAGTCCAGTGCGTCCTCGTCTAGTTTCGCTGGTTTTTTGTTGTTGTTGTTGTTGTTCTTGTTCTTGTTGTTTTTTGTTGTTGTTTTTGTTTTGTTTTGTTTGTTTGTTTGTTTGTTTTGTTTTTTGTTGGGGGGGATGGTTGTTGTTGTTGTTATCATAACTCATTGCCGACCTTGACCGCGCGGGGAGCCGGGGTGGTCGAATGGTAGAGCGTTGGACTTCTGATGCTCGGGTCGTGAGTTCGATCCCGGCTTGGGCCAAATATTTGTGCTGGCTTTTTCATCGTTGCTCCGTCTTTGATATCGCCCTATGTGGTGGAAAAGGACGTTAAACCCCAAACACCCACCCACCCACCCACCCTTGACCGCGCGCCGTGGAATTCCCCCGTGACTCAAGCACTGTGTGCGTTCACAACCCTTGCCAACCGGGCGATTTTAGCTTCTTTTTTTTTTTTTTTTTTTTTGAAAGAGGTCTTTCTCACATCTTTCCTAATCGTGTTTGATTTGAAAGATAATTATAAGCACTTTTATGGAGATTTTTTTTTTTTTTTTTTTTTGGGGGGGGGAGCACGGGGGGTAATGAAAATGGACGAACTTTTCCTGGTGCTACCCCGCTTCAAAAGGTTCGACGGCGATTGCTCTCACTTAGGGAAAGGGGATTTGGTGTAGTGGTTAAGGCATCAGTCCGACTTCGGTTCCTGAGCTGCTAGGTTCGAATCCTTGGTACGCAGGAATTTGGATGGATTTTTCCTTTCCAAATCGAGTTACAATCACGTGCTGTTGTCACTTGTTTACGGTGCCTGTCCCGCCCTCGTGTACACACGCACGCACAAATATCAAGTGTGCACGCTAAAAATCCCACGTCCATCTTTCAAAGATGAGTAGGCTGTGGCCAGTGGCGTGGAAAAACAGAAATACTGTCGCACGCACCAGAGTGAATAGCAGGGTGGAGGTTTTGCACATAAAGTAGCACTTAGCGGCAGCAGGCTTTCACTGCTTCGTCGTCCAGCCCTGCGGCGCCATGAGCATTTCAGAAGACGGGTATGTGCGCCGAGGAGAAGTCTACCATACCATACCATACCATACCATACCATACCTAAAGCCGTTACTTTAAAACATGAGCACTGCAGCATGCCCCTGTGGCGCACCACGGATGACAGTTGAACACCTCCTGCAAAACTGTCCAACGCACCAGATCCAAAGAGAGACAACCTGGCCTACAGACACACCGTTGCGGGAGAAGATCTTCGGCTCAGCTGAGTGTCTCCGACGGACTGCAACCTTCATCAGGACTACTGGCGTGCCTGTCTGAGTGATCGAAGACGAAGAAGAAAACATGAGCCTATGCACGTCTTCAGATTGTAGTGACGTTTTAGTACACTGTACATGTCGGTCGACTTGATAAACGGCCCCTTTCAGTCTGTGTAACCGATAACTGAAACCCCAAAGCGTTTTTCCGGTGCTACGGTGTTTTGCATTTGGAAAAACTTGGTGCTGTGGCGTGGGGAAACCGCTGAATGAGAGTGCTATGATTTGGAGCGGCATACCACAGGAAAAACGCCCGTTAATGTTGTTTCACCCCACGTGGGAAGTACTGGGGCTGTTTCGCTCTGTCTGTCTGTCTGTCTGTCTGCTCTCTCTCTCTCTCTCTCTCTCTTGGCCAAAATCTTCTACAGTTCGAAAATAAAGGATTGTCATTGTCATTCATTCTCTCTCTCTCTCTCTCTCTCTTGGCCAAAATCTGCTACCGTTGGAAAATAAAGGATTCTCTCTCTTGGCCAAAATCTGCTACCGTTGGAAAATAAAGGATTCTCTCTCTCTCTCTCTCTCTCTCTCTCTCTCACACACACACACACACACACACACACACACACACACACACACACACATTAACTCATTCTACACTAGCAGTTTTCTCCTTTGACATTCCCGGGAAAATAGGCATTCGGAGGGGTTAGTACCCAAAAAAAAAAAAAAATATATATATATATATATATATATATATATATATATATATATATATATATATATATATATCAACAATATTTATTTTTTCACACAGGACTACGTATCCGGACCAGCTCGCAATCAACATGGGGTGAGCGGTGGTCTAATAGGTAGCGCGTCGGATTTAGCCACTGCGCTACTGAACGGCCGTCACCAATGTCACGGCGATGAAGCGTGGGTTCGAGCCCAGGTCGAGCTTGTGATATGTGATACCGGTTTTTCCTGGCTGCCGGTCTGCTCATCGGGGGTTTCTCTCCGGATTATCCGCCCCCCCCCCCCCCCTGCCCCCCCAGCAAAATTGTAAAAAAAAAAAAAAAAAAAAAAAGATAGGTATTTGGTGGCGCTGCACCGCTGCGACGCGCTTCCCCCGGGGGAAGCAGCCCGAATTTCCCGAAAGAGACAATAAAGTAGTTAAAAAAAAAATCGCGAATTTCAATCACGCGGATCGTGTATGCTGTCTGTCGGGTTCATACGTTGTCTAGGGTATGACTGAATACCTTAGAGCTGAAAGAGTCAAGCTCCCAGAAGATGTGTCACTGTTTACACAGCATTTGAACCCCCTGCCAAGCGCAGCTAAAGACCTTACTGCCGTCAGTAAAGAGATGACAGCCACTCGATTCCAGCAAAAAGAGGACGCGACATTGGCAAGCTCTTGGGACATAATTCTCTTTTGGGGGTCGGTCGGGTTTCCAACAAGTGACAACACAAAAAATGTAACACGATGCCTTTGTTTTTCTTTTACAGTCTTAAGTCGAATTTCGTTTCATAAATTACGTGAGACAGATTCTATCCGGCAATTGTAGGAAGTCAATTTCAAATAAATTAATTCCTCCAGAGACTAGTCTTTCAATCAATCAATCAATCAATCAATCAATCAATCAAACGTGTGTTGTCTGTAAGTATTTTTGAAACAGTCGTTCACATCGATACACGATTTAATCTGATCGGATCTCTGCTTTCGCGTCTCGTACTCATCCCTGTACTCTCATTCCCTTTCAACCAGATGAACACATCAAACGACCCTCACCCGTGTCCTAACTTTAACTCCTTCCAGGCGACGTATCACTCAATGTTCCTGTTTACAATTTTAACACCATCCTGGAAACAAAAGAACGGAATGCAACTTCTTGTAACTTTAACTCATTCCTGGCGACGTATCACTCAATTTTACTGGTTACAATTTTAACATCGTCTTGGAAACAAAACAACGGAATGTAACTTGTAATAACTTTAACTCCTTCCTGGCGACGTATCACTCAATGTCCCTGGTTACAATTTTAACACCATCCGGGGGTCCAGGCGCCTCCCCAGTTCTTCGGTTTCCCAGCTTCGATTTTCCTTCCCTGCACAGAGGGCACCATTTCAGCCTCGTACCCACGCAGCTTCTTCGCCAGGGTCTTTCGCAGGTCGACCTTGACCTCACCAAGGTCATGCATCTCGGCAGGGTCAGACTCAAGGTCAAACAGCATGTACTCGGGATACTTCCCCTTTGGTTCCGGTGGGGCCGTGACTCCAGCGGGCGGATTGTACCATCCGTCTGTTGAAAGGAAAGAAACACTTTGTTGTTGTTGTATGATAGGACGGTTTTCTTCCAGTACGAGACGAACCCACTCGAGAAGACCCGAGGTCAAAGCCATGCCCCTTTTTTTCTGCCGTGTGTTGGCAAAACACAGTACGTCCATGACGCCATTTTATGCGAAAAGGGGGGTAATTTCAAGATGAAAGGGGGAGCCGGGGTGGTCGAATGGTAAAGCGTTGGACTTCTAATGCTCGGGTCGTAGGTTCGTATCCCGGCTGGGGCCAAATATTTGTGCTGGCTTTTTTATCGTTGCCCCGTCTTTGATATCACCCGTATGTCGTGGAAAAAGACGTTAAACCCCCAAGCACCCACCCACCCCACCTTCAAGATGAAAGACATTGATGTAATGGTCTTTTCCCTCAAATGACGTCAATGGACTTACTGCTTTCTCATTCCATGTTTCAGTCATATCAAACTACACGTGCGTCCCACGTTGTAGTGTCTGGCAAAAAGTTTGCCGGACCATGCCATGCGTTGTGCTCATTATGCCGCGCGACGCGATTGGCTGAATTCTGTTGGCTCGGCATTTTTGACTGACAGGAGTGGGATCGTCCAGTATAAACAGGAACTGAAGGTCCTTACAATGTGCAGCATTCGAAAAATTGTAAATTTGACAAGTTCGCAGTATAAATGGCATATAGAGATTGGCCAAAATTGCGCGCGGGTCTAGCTCATCTGTACTCCTTTGCATGTGTTAGGTCTACGATAAGGCCTTCATTATCTAGATCAAGGCCGGCGTAATATCTCGCGGACTTAAAGTGCAGTCCAACACCGCTTAGTCGTCGAAACTGACGGCGTGGTCACATAATGAGCCGGGTTGCACGGAGATATGCACAGTAGCGTGGACGGAGCCCGACAGGAAGTGGGGGCAGTTTGGACACTGTGTGAACTCTGCAACTGTGACAGAGTTTACTGTGCTTGCACGGTCGACTCTGTAAATTTTTTTCACACTTGGGAAAGCTTTTTGTCGGGAGCTTAGATCTTTAAGCTGGTTGTGTTACGAGAGACATGCGGGCCGGAAAGGGTAATGAGTCCCAAAGAACAGTGACAAATACGTTTGTTTGTTTGTTTGTTTGTTTGTTTGTTTGTTTGTTTGTTCAACACACCAGGGCTTCCCGGCTTGTTGTGAATGATCTTCCAGCCTTTCCATCGGAGCGCCGCCGTGTTCTTCACGTCATCTATGTTGTAGACAAACTCCGTCCGCTTGCTGCGGCGGTTCTTCCGGATCTCGCGCCAAAGATCCATCCCGTTTATACCAGGGATCTCCTTCTTGTCGCCAGCTGCTCTCACCAGGGTCGGGTACCTGCCAGTAATATGAAAGAAACAATAAGGTGACTAGGGGAAACCAATGTACGAATACCCGGACAAAAAAACAACAACAAAAAAAACCTCAATTCCCATTGTTCCAAGGTACTGCTGAGACTGTGCATGTATACCGTTTTCCAATCCCCTTCTCTCCTCTCTTCTGTCTGTTTTTTTTAATTAATTTTTTTAGTTGTTCTTATTTTTGTTTTGTTTTGTTTGAATTCACTTATCTCAGTCTGCTTTTGTAACTGTCTATAGTGTATGTATGGGGCGGTCGGTGGTCTAGTGGTTAAGAGACTTGTCACCCAAGCGAGAGGTCGAGGGTTCGAGTCCCACTCGGGGCAAAGAATTTTTCTTTCTCCTATGTGGCACCGTTCATTCGGGCCGATCGTCGGGGGTTCTCTCCGGGTACTCCGGCTTCCTCCCCCTTTGTTTTGGGTATGTTCAGCCCAACAAATTAAAAAAAAAATAAATGCAATTCTAAATTCCGAAATGTAAATAGCTGAGCTGACCCTTCGCACCACGTGATTGTAATGTGTTTATGTCCAGTGTGTGAGAGAATGTGTGTGATTCACGTGAGCGTGCGCGTTGGGTTCAGTTTGCGGCGCTTTGAGCCGATTCATGAAATTGGGTAAAGCGCCTATACAATATTATTATTATTATTATTATACTTCTCTGTATGTGTGTCTTTGTTGTAAAATACTAAAAACAGAATTTAAAAAAAAAAACTCAATTCCTAACACGTAAGTTCGGAGTTGTGCACCTGTGACCTCACTGTGAAAGAAACGTCATGATTAATTTATGTCTGTATGGCCGGGTTTAAGTTTGGCTCAGTGGGAGTGTTGCACTTTGATTCTACTCGTGTTTGCTGCAGTTAGATCCGCCAAGGAACCGGACATCTTGCCTGACCTTCCAATACAGGGTCCAAACCGAAAAAGAGTCACAAACGTGGAATATTCGTGCGTGGTACGAAATGTGGTGTGTGTGTGTGTGTGTGTGTGTGTGTGTGTGTGTGTGTGTGTGTGTGTGTGTGAGAGAGAGAGAGAGAGAGAGAGAGAGAAGTAATGCAGCCAGTGACCTCCAGTTTGGTGACCTTTTACTTCACTATATTACGCATTACGTACCTTTTGACGTCGGTCAATATGCTGTACATAAATAATAATTATATTCTGTAACTATAGTAAGACATGCAAAAGGGTAAATGGGTGGGTGTTTGGGGGTTTAACGTCCTTTTCCACCGCATACGGGTGATCTCAAAGACGGGGCAACGATAAAAAAGCCAGCACAAATATTTGGCCCCAACACATGCAAGAGGACAATATAGCAAGAGGACATTATGGACTTCTAAAACAACATAACTAGCAGCTACATACACAACAAACAACACACGGACAATCCCATCACTCAAACCGCTCAACGGCAGTATTTACCAGTCCACAGCATGCATCAGTCCGTCCCATGTGTAGGAGCCTTTCAGCAGTGTCTTGCTGTGCAGAAAAGACACGGATCGCGTGCCTCCCTCCCACAGCGTGATCTTGGACCCTCTCAGTGGCCAGTTGCTGGACCCTAGTTT
>JACVVK020000379.1:192500-207500 GCA_018292915.2 Batillaria attramentaria
TGGCACACATCAAAACACTGCATAAACACGAAATTACTGAGGGTGACGAAGTTCCCCCGACCAAAAATGTACATGGGGGAAATCCGTCACCATCAACAGGGGAAATTCGTTTTAAGAGTAAGCTAAGGAGTTGAAATATTCTAACACTAAAATAGCCTTCCAGGATGGTTCTACCATAGACACACTCACATTCCCAGACTGGTCGATTTGCTTAGCTTAATGAATACACACAAAAATAACCTCTTGTTTTAAGCTCAGTTTTGCCTGAAACAGTCTTCTTCATTCAGAGAGAGAGAGAGAGAGAGTTGTTTAATCACACATGTTAGATAAAAATAAAGAAGAAATCTGACCTACAGTTTGTAGCACATCACATTTAAGGCACTGAAACCATGAAAACAAATACTCTCAAGCCTAGTGACGAAGTTCCCCAGGTGGTGTCGAAGTTCCCCCGAAGGGGGTGACGAAGTTCCCCCGAAGGTGTCGAAGTTCCCCCAAACACACTCACTTGTTCTCAGAACGATTTTCAATGCACATTATGAGGTTAAAGTCGCAGTTTCATTGAAAGCAGGTCTGCGATTGGTTAAAGTATCCGTTGGCATTAAGCATGTTTCTCTCACGTGAACACGAAAAGGCGGGCAGCATGTTAAGTCAACACGCTAGTGGACGCATGCACGCAGTGCCGAAGTTCCCCCAACCCACCTTAATAGTGGAGTAGTTCATGTCATATGTGCAGTTGGCACAAGTGACAAAAATCCCGGAATGATGAGTAATTTGAAGCAGTCGTTTCATAGATATTTGGCCTTATATGCAAACCATCCCTACCTCGGAAATATTTTTCTTACACAAAACCTGTCAGAGCTACAGAGCTGTGCTACGAAAAAAGGCAGTATAATTGGATGATCTTCCCAATTTCAGAAAATGAAAACATTCGTGACATGACCGATTTTTTCAAATCGGCGATAACTGTTCTCAAAATGCGGCAGGCTAAAAATCGTGAAAAATAGCTCTGGAGAATATGACTGCCCATTTTATCTCAAAGTAGAAAGTTGTCCGGCGAGGTGGTTTAGCAGATAGCCATCATTACATCCGTCCACACACACACACACACACACACACACACACACACACACACACACACACACACACACACACACGTCAACTCCCGCCAAAAAGAACGCAGCAGCAAAGTGTGCACGTAAGGTGTCTATGACGCAGATTTCGTTACGTCACTGTGTGCGTGAAAGAAAGTATTGTGTGGAGAAACGTCACAGTCTTGTTTTGTATCACTGAAACTTGCTGCTGCGCGTAGCAAAATCTGCCCCGTCTCATAAAGTTGTTTCTCTATAGAGAAACAACTTAAAAAAGGGGTGATGTCGAGACGAAGAGAGTTGACGTAATGGTCTTTTTCCTCAAATGACGTCATTGGGCTTACTGCTTCGTTTGCAAGTGTCAATCATATCAGACCGGCATGCACTGGCGTCATGTCCGTGAAACCATATCCAGTCGAACACGTTTAATAATTCTCAAGGGAATCGGATTTGTGTTCGACTTATCGTAAGTTTGACTTATCCGTAACGACGGATAGGGTCAAATTTCGAAGAGGGCTTCGAGCACCCATTCATCCCCTACTTCGGTTTAAAACTGACAATTTATTTCCCTAGGCCAGCACGAACTTACTCAGGGCCGTAGTACCCGGGTCCGGCGGTCCGGCGAGCGCCGGACCAATAATTTCTTTTAAAAGAGAGAGAGAGGAGGTGGGGGGGGGGGGGGGGGGCGAAGAACGTATTTCGAATATACGGCCTTTTGAGACGACCTCATATATTTTTTTTATTAACATGTTGCGCGACCATACTTTTTGTTCCTTCCATTTTGTATGCTGCTTCTAATATTTTTTTTTTTTTTTTTGTCCTACAAGTGTCTTTGCAATGAACGATTGTCATTTGGGGCAGGAGTTGGGTATGGGAGGGCGTGTGGGTTGCCGCCGGACCAATCCTGAGGAGCCTGCTACGGCCCTGTTACTGCTGAAATTAATTGTACTGAACACGCTCGTGTAGACTGACATGTCACTGAAACACTGTAGCTATTTCGTTATTTTACTCTGGGGTGGTCGGCGGTCTAGTGGTTAAAACTTTGTCACCAATGTTAGGGGTCAGGTTCGAGTCCCACGTGGAGCAAAGAATTTCAACGCTCTACCATTCGGCTATCCCGTCCTTTCCCTCTCCCCCCCCCCCCCTCCCAATAACAAGCCCACCACAGATGTCATTGTCCCCGTATGGTACAGTCATCCTTTCATCGTGCTATCATATGGCTGTGTGGTGTCAACACATGAAACCATTCATGAAACACTGCACTTATTTGACCGTGAAACTTTGACAACTAAATTGTTTCGTTTGTTCTGGAGATATCTCACGCACCTACCTTAGTCGTTTCACACCTGACAGTAACGAAAAAACGAAAAGAACAAATATCTTACTTCACGATCACAAGCAGAAAGAGAACGCACCTTTCTTCTGGCCGCGTCTTATGAAAAGGTTCCAGCAAGGTCACTGTGTAAATGGCCTGTCACGGACGTCATTTGCGGCACGGTCACCCGTGTGGCACTCTTGTACAGGGGGGAAATTAGAAATAAAAGTCTGTCCAGTACCCGTTGCGGTGTGTGGGCTCGCTCAAGCAAAGAGGACTGTGAATGCTCAACTGGCCTCGTAAAATACGTGACACCGGTGTCACGTACTGTACAAGACAAAAACTCACCAACACTCACCTTACCAATGTCCCGGAATGTCCAAGCAGACAGATCTCCTCTAAAATTTGAGGGTGAATGGGTGGTTGGTGTTTAACGTCCTTTTCCACCACATACGGGTGATATCAAAGACGGGGCAGCGATGAAAAAGCCAGCACAAATATTCGGCCCCAGCCGGGATCGAACTCACGACCCGAGCATTAGAAGTCCAACGCTCTACCATTCGACCACCCCGGCTCCTTTCCTCTCGATGAGAAGTCCTCCAAGAGGCACACACAACGCAAAGCAACACAGTCTAGAGTTTAGCCCGGAGAATCACTTACCCTCTAGTGCACAGCGCGGTGTAGACACAGCACGAGATCTCGTCAGGTTTGGGGAGACTGTTCGGGCTGGATCCGCATGAGCCGAACAAGCTTGAACACAGCTTGATCTCTACACAAATGCGCTGTACATTCACGTAACACTGCACTATGTCTCGTTTAATGTATTTCTGTTGACACTTATTACAAAAGTAATTTTTTTGTCATCTCCGTCACAGCCAGCAAGACTAAGAGTAGTACAATTATTCACACAGAGAATGACAAACTCCACCAGGTGGTCACTGACTGGTTTCGTTAGGATCCGTTCCGATCGCTTCAGCAGCGTGGACGCGGTAATACTTTCAGTGTATTTATACTGATGGTCGGTCAGTAAATTAAAGATCTAAGCTCCCAACAAAAAGCTTTCTGAAGTGTGAACAAAAAATTACAGAGTCGACCGTGCAAGCACAGTCAACTCTGTCACAGTTGCAGAGTTTTCAGCGTCCCAGAAACCCTAGTAAAAGCCAAGGGCAGCCTGATTCACAGCTCAGTTTGCGTTTTGACACTGAGCGAGAAAGATCGTGCAGCACTCAACACCCCGGCGCTGGACAATGTAGCGGTGTGTCTCGCTCACTGACCAAAAGCAATTATTGTTACGTCAAACCCGTGCTCTGGTTTTATAAGGGTCCCCGAAGCGCTGAAAACTCTGCAACTGTGACAGAGTTGATTGTGCTTGCACGGTCGACTCTGTAAACTTTTTTCACACTTCGGAAAGCATTTTGTCGGGAGCTTAGATCTTTAAGCCACAGCCTGCGGCGAAATTCACCAACTGTGTGGGCTGTGTGGACAATTAACTGACCCTACTGACCCAGCCCTTTCCCTGCCAGCTGTTTTGTCTCATTCATGCGTGAGACCGTATCTAAGTGGTTAAATGCTCATTTTCCGAGATCACTATCGACTTCACAGAGGCCAACTGGTGCTATATTAATGCCGACCCTATACCCCGGGCTAGGAGAGGGAGGGGGTCTTGTGAGTTTTGCTTGGGAGTTCGACTGTACGCTCGAAATACTTCATCTTGCTAATTACTGGAGCTCTGAATGCGATACAAATTTGTTTACACTTTGCGCGATCAGTCAAACATTCAACTTCTACGACTGAGTGGTTGGCGTTGCTGCAGCACTCTCTCTCAGTGCGTTAGCCGCGTCAGTGACTAATCAGACTTTTCTATCGATGTGTTACTGAAAAGGGTGGGAGGCTGTGAAGGGTTTTAACGTCCTTTTCCACCATGTACGCGTGTTGTCAAAGACAGGGCAACGCCGAGGGGAAAGTCGGTACAACTGTTTGGCTCCCAGTCAGGTCTGGAACTCACGACCCGAGCATTGAAACAATGAGAGGGTGGGTGGATGGGTGTTTTGGAAGTTTAACGTCCTTTTCCACCACATTAGGGTGATATCAAAGACGAGGTAACAAGAAAAAGGCCAGTACAAATATTTGACCCCAGCCGGGATTCGAACTCACGACCCGAGCAGTGAATGTCCAACGCTCTACCATTCGGCCACCCCGACTCCCCTTGAAACAATGAGATAAAATAGATATGTCATATGGATACCAATCCCAATAGACGACTCCACTCGACAAGCCGCGAGACCACAGCCCCGCCCTTTTACTCTTCCGTGTATTGGCAAAACACAATGAGTCCATGACGTCATTTTAGGGGAAAAGGAGTGATTTCAACATGGAAGACATTGACGTAATAGTCTTTCCTCAAATGACGTCAATGGACTGACTGCTTTCTCTCCATGTTTCAGTCATATCAAACTACACGTGCTTCTCTCGTTGTAGTGTCTGGCAAAACGTTTGCCGGACCATGCCATCTGTTGTGCTCATTATGCCGCGGGAAGCGACTGGCTGAATTCTGGGGGTTCGACCATTTTGATTGACAGGAGTGAAGTTCTCCATTCACATGTAACCCAAATTTCCCTGCTATGGGATAAAAAAAAATTAATAATAATAATAATAATAATAAATTGTTCTTGTATGGCGCAGAAAGTCTGCCCAGCCGGAGCACTCAGTGCGCGCTACACACACACACACACACACACACACACACACACACACACACACAGACCGACGGACACGGACACACACACACACACACACACACACACACACACACACACACACACACACACACACACACACACACACACACACACACACACACACACACACACACACACACGGCGGACGTGGGATACAGGGAAGGATACAGTAAAAAAATTAGTTGAAAGCTTGCCGAAACAGATAGGTTTTATGGTGTGCCTTGAACTGTGACAGAGTAGGGAGATTCCTAAGTGAGACGGGCAGAGAGTTCCAGATTTGGGGAGCAGAGTAACTGAAGGAACGTTGGCCATAATACCAATACCGATTTCAAATTCTTCGAGATTTCTTCGAGCTTTACCAGAAGAGCTGATGCAACGGTGTGTTATTAAAAGTGATATACACGTGTATAAAATCTGCGTCAATCATGTAGCCGCGAAATAGTCTTTGTTGCTTGCGCGGCGTTAAGCCCTAAATAACTAACTAACTAACTGCGTCAATCATGTACCTAGAACAGGACTGTCACCCTTCACTTTCTGCCGGCAGGAAGATGAAATAAGTAATAGATTTTTGTTTTAAACAGGCGAGTAATGACCAAACCTCCCTCGCCCCACTTCCGCCCCCCACCCACCCCCCACCCCCACCCCTCTCCACCTCCCCCCCCCCCCCCCAACCCCGTGAATATAAAATGTCTCGCCAAATTGTCGTAAATTATTGCTAGTGAGTCGATTTGCTCTGCACAAAACTGCTTCATTTCCATAGCGAATTGGATAATGACCTTCCGCATTTTGTGAAATCGTTTATGCGCTGGGCGTATACAAGAATGTCCATTCATATTTATTAATTAGTCCGCATATCTGCGCATACGAGCAATAAAGAACACCCGTTAACAACCACGAGATCACGTAGACACGAAGTGCATCGGTAAATTGTGTGAGTGTACCATGCGTGTAGTGAACTTATTGTATTGCTCTAGCTACCACGGTCCAGTCATTTGGAACAGCCTGCCTACCTGCCCATGTTCGCCATGCAGAGTCAACGGACTCTTTTAAAACCGCTTTGAAATCTTATTTCTTCAGGCTGTATTATACAGACTAACTTCTCTACCATCACTGTCACCGTCATTGTCATTTTTACGTTGTCGTGTTAGGATGTACCATAGCTGTGTGTCTGTAACGTGAATGTGACGTGTATTTCATGTGTATGTAATGTGACGTATTTCATGTGTATCTCATGTGTATGTATATGTTACGCCTAATACATGTAATTGCCTATTTCGTGAAATCGGCAAAATTTTGCCTATTTCATGAAGTAGGCAACCCGATTGCCTGTTACGTGAATTCAGCAAAACACTTGCCTATTTCATGAAATAGGCAACAAGACTTTGCCTATTACATGTAATAGGCAAAGTGCAAATTCTCAGTTGAACTCCCCTCCCTCACCCCCCCACCCCCTCCCCAATGACAAGCCCACCACAGATCTCATTGTTTCGTATGGTACAGTATTGCTTTCGTGTTATCAAAGCTGTCTCATGTCAACACTGAAACCATTCATGAAAGACTGGCCTTTGTTTATGAAAAGCCATAGCTCACATTGTCGCTCTCTGATTCTTACTATTTTAGCACGTAAAGCACTCTTAGTTGACACACTGAAAATATGCACTGGCGACTGGTGTAAACAATGTTTGTTCAATAAATTTCATGTGGTTTGGTATATATCCATTATTAATACTTTGATGAGAGATATCATGACAGCTGACCTGTCATTTTACTTCATATAATAAATTCTATCTCTGATTGACATCAGAGGGTGCACATTTCCTTTCATCGTTTTATGAAAACCGGTTTTCATGAAACGATGAAAGGAAATGTGCACCCTCTGATGTCAATCAGAGATAGAATTTATTATATGAAGTAAAATGACAGGTCAGCTGTCATGATATCTCTCATCAAAGTATTAATAATGGATATATACCAAACCACATGAAATTTATTGAACAAACATTGTTTACACCAGTCGCCAGTGCATATTTTCAGTGTGTCAACTAAGAGTGCTTTACGTGCTAAAATAGTAAGAATCAGAGAGCGACAATGTGAGCTATGGCTTTTCATAAACAAAGGCCAGTCTTTCATGAATGGTTTCAGTGTTGACATGAGACAGCTTTGATAACACGAAAGCAATACTGTACCATACGAAACAATGAGATCTGTGGTGGGCTTGTCATTGGGGAGGGGGGGAGGGAGGGAGGGGAGGGGGGTGGTGAATTGTCGAATGGTAGAGCGTTGGACTACCAATGCTCGGGTCGTGAGTTCGAATCCCGGCAGGGGCCAAATCTTGGGTTAGACCTTTTCCCGTTGCCCAATCTTTGATATCACGCGTCACGGCGTTAAACTCCTAACCTCCCCTCCCCCCCCCCCCCCCCCCCCCCCCACACACACACCCTTGTGATTTGTTTGTTTGTTTGTGGCTAGGCCCTAAACCACCTCGTTGAAGAGAGAGAGAGAGAGAGAGGGGGGGGGGGGGGGGTTGTGTGTCCAGACATTAGTTAGGAATTGCCATTCAGTGCAGAGAAACTGTACACATACGCTTTTGAAAACTATTCGTTTTGTAGGTTTGTAAGTCTCTGGTGAAGTGTTCCTGTGTTCATTGGAAGAAATCAGTTGTGTGCTATACCTTTTATTATGCTTTGCAAAACTTCTTGTCCTGTTAGCGTGGTAAATTCGGGGCTAATTGTGGTAAAAGTAAATAAAGTAATTATCGGTTTCAAGAGTTCTGTGCTTGTATTTACCAATGTATCAAAAGTGGGCCATCAAAGAACTGTGCAATACATGTACTAGAACAAGTATACGGTCTTACCAGAGAGAGAGAGAGTGAGTTGCGCGCGCGCTAGCACGTGAACCAACAGCACGTGCCTATTTCATGAAATAGGCAAAATGCAAATTCTCAGTTCAACTGAGACTTTGCACTTTGCCTATTACATGTAATCGGCAAAGTCTTGTTGCCTATTTCATGAAATAGGCAAGTGTTTTGCTGAATTCACGTAACAGGCAATCGGGTTGCCTACTTCATGAAATAGGCAAAATTTTGCCGATTTCACGAAATAGGCAATTACATGTATTAGGCGTAACATATGCACACGCAAGAATAGTATCCCAGTTGTGTCATAGCGAAAGTTCATTGAAATCGCTTCGGTACTTTGGTCACAAACAGCCACCGAAAGTGCAATCTGTTTAATAATGACAGAATACCCGTAATGATAGGAGTAAGGACACATGATTGGTTGCTGTGATGTGTTTGCGAAAACGAATATAATATGATGCAAATATTCGGGCACATGCTCGGTGTTTCAGAATTATCTTCTGGAACTTGTAGGAGATATTCATTGCTTATAGATGACCGTTAATTGAGGTTATCAGTTTCCTATATAGGCTGAAGGCGGTGCTTAGTAAAGAGCCTACCATAATTGCTACGCTTGATTTGGTTTCTTTTTATACATTTGTCGTGGTGGAAAAGTCAATGACTAGTTGTATGAAGAAAGATCCCCGAATCCAAACAAGCACGTCTTCTTTACAGGGGTCATTATTTTTCCCCATTTTTTCCATTTCCTTCATTACATGTTGCGGGGGGGGGGGGGGGTATAGGTTTATATTTTGCTGCTAGTAGCCACCAGTTTTAACTTGTCATTGTTTTACATATTGGAAAAAGTAGAGTGATCCCAGAGGAAGGAAAACGTACATCAAGGTCAAGGTCATCGGTTCGTCTATTTACTCCCAAACATTTTACTTCATCGCTCAGACTAAGCATAACAGTATAACAGTCAGAACTGAAATGACCTGTATTGTCCTCGTGATTTGATGAGTTCACAGCATCTTCAGAAAAAATATAACGCCAAAATCTTTATAAGTCAAGCGTGACCTTGACCTTTACTAGAGGTCACAAGAGAGGCATTCTTATCAATGCATACTAGGCAAATGTTATGCCAAAAGTTGTATTTACAAACTGTTCACCCAGTCTCTATGACCTTTATCCCAAGGTCAAGGTCACCAAAGCTGTACACAAGAAATCTTCTCGTACAAACTTCATTTGTGCTAATTTTGTTTTGCCTGGTGCTTGTGACTGCTTGTTCTTTTGCTTAATCTAATGGAGCGATAAAATAAAATATTTAGGAGTAAGCAGATGAACCGATGACCTTGACCTTGAAAACATACGTTTGCCGTGTGATTAACATAGTCATAACACTTGAAATGCATGATGTGCGTCTGCACATGATCTGCCAAGGGTAGCAGCTGCAGCAGCGTAATATGTCAGCTCAGTCCCCATCAGTGAGAGAATCGGAGTCTATGTGGAAAACGGAAGATTTGATAGCCGCGGGCTGTTACAGGCAAATCTCTTTTCATTTCGTTGGACCACCGGAAGGTGTTTGGCCTAACATATCCAGTCGTCAAACTTGAGGTGTGTGCACAATATCTGCTGCAGCGGCGTCATTACCACTCACAGCCAAAGGGACATTGTGGGTGGGCTAGTAATAGGTGTGTGGCAAGCCTCTCCTCTAAAAGTTGGTTAATAACAAAAAACTCTGTGTTCACAGTCGCCGTCATATCAGGCTACTTGATAACATAGTTACCCCCTTAGCAGTTAATGGTCTGCTAAATTAGAAAAAGGTATTTTAAGTCACCTATTTCAAGCAGTGAAGACTTCGTGAAATTTGATGTGGGATGTACGCTTTCCTTCTGCTGAGATCACTCTACTTTTTCCAATATGTAAAACAAAGACAAGTTAATAGTGGTAGTTACTAGCAGCAAAATATAAACCTACCCCCATGTAGCATGTAAGAGAGCAAGTGAACAAAACGTGGAAAGTTGATGACCGCCGTAAAGAAGGCGTGCTTGTTTGGATTTGGGAATCTTTCTTCATAGGACTAGTCAGTGTCTTTACCACCAGGACAAATGTAAACAAAGAAACCAAATCAAGCGTAGCAAATATGGTAGGCACTTTACTAAGCACCGCTTTCAAGCCATATAGGGAACTGATACCCTCAATTAACGGTCATCTATAAGCAATGAATCTCTCCTGCAAGTTCCAGAAGATAATTCTGAAACACCGAGCATGTGCCCGAATATTTGCATCATATTATATTCGTTTTCGCAAACACATCACAGCAACCAATCATGTGTCCTTACTCCTATCATTACGGGTATTCCGTCAATATTAAACAGATTGCACTTCCGGTGGCTGTTTGTGACCAAAGTACCGAAGCGATTTCAATGAACTTTTGCTATGACACAACTGGGATACTATTCTTGCGTGTGCACTATTCTTTGAGAAAACCCGTTCACTACTCACAACGCAGCAACTACTTTAATAAGTACACCCCCAAAATATCCCTACCGAAAAAAGTGCTCACTTGGATATCATATTCCATACTTACCTGCACCTGCGACGACAAGAAAACTTCGCAACATCAAAGACGCGTTTTCTGACTAAACTGTTCAATGTTCGTAAATGTTTTCCGCGATACATGTCACCTGCAGTGACCTGCCAAGTGCACAAGCATCAAATGCAGTCGGTTTTCAGGGCCCTTTGAATCAACGGCCAATTTAATGGCCGCAATTATCCAGGAAGCATCATTCTGATTGGTGTGAAATTTCAGTATGTCAGCAACGCATGTCTTGTCTAGCAGTAACAGTGTTTAGACCGGAATTCTGCGCATTTCTGTACCCGCAAATACGCATACTTTGTGCACACCCTCAAAAGCCCATTTATAGGGCTCATATAGTGAAAATGGCAAGATAAATGGTCGTTTTTAACTGTGACGCGGACGGAGAAAAAATTCACGGAGACCACCACAGCATTAGGGGCCTGTGCTCTACTGATTTCTGTAATAAAAAGTTAGGATCAAATTTGTTCTACCTTCCGCTATATAAAAAGCCTATTTAGACTAGCCTAGTAGCCGGAAGGTTAAGTTATGTCTGCATGGATTGAAATTTGAATGAATGAATGAATGGATTCTCTTTATTTTACAAGGGTGAAAGTATTAAGCACATGTGCTTGTCTTCCAACTTGTCCTTGCTACCAAAAACAGCCAAAAAACCTACAAAAATAGAAAGAAAAACACAGTTAAACAAAAGACAAAAAGGACACACAATGCAAAAAGCTAAAACACTCCAGAATAGCTAACATACCTTACATAGACAGGTAACTAACACGGAACACAGACATTATGGGATAATGCATAGCATAGAAACATACTAAAAGCAAAAAAGATAATATATGACATAGAACTCAACTCGAAATATTATAAAACAGCGCCTAAGTTGATTACAGTAAGAGGTCGAACAAGAATCAGCAATCTGGATCAAATTTGGCTCAGTTAGAGTGTTACACGTTGATTATACTCTGTTGTAGTAAGAGCCGCCAGGGAACTGTTTATCTTACCTGGTTGTCGCCTGTTACAGTGCCAAAAACCGAAAGACAGTCACAAATTTGGGTTACTCGTGCGCGGTACGAAATGTGTTAAAGGACAAACAAACAAACAAACAAAATGTGCCGAACTTTTGCCTTTCACTGTAGTTTAACCGTCCATTATTCGCCGACCGATTTCGTCTCTTACAGTCTGTAGACTAATGTCACTTTGAAAGAAAACTTTGTAAACTTTGGCCCAAGTAAGTTCATTTAAACTGACAAAATCGTGTCGTATAATAATAATAATAATAATAATAATAATAATTGAGTATTATATAGGCGCTGTACCCAGTTTCTTGAATCGGTTCAAAGCGCCGCGAACTGAACCAACGTGAATCACACGCATTCTCTCACACACTGGACACTGAACATGTAACAGTCACGTGGTGCGAAGGGTCAGCTCAGCTATTTAAGTTTCGGAATTTAGAATTGCATTTATTTTGAAATTTTTGTGGGCTGAATATTTCCAAAGTAGTGGTCTGTAGTGCATGTATGTCACCTGGAGTTCAGAAGTCGCGAATGTGCTGCCTTCAAAACACTTAGTCAGTCTTCATGCATCGCGACTCATATTGTCTCTTTCCTTCGCAACCTAGTTAAGTTGCCTGTTTTACATAATGGGATTCACACAGTGCGATGTTATTCGAAGTCTCAAAAAAATTCCCAAGTGCATCCTGTGTAAAACAGAATAAAATTAATGTGATGGAGGCTTCGGGGAGGGGGCGGGGAGGGGTGTCTTTACGTCACTTTTGCGTTTGTTTACCCACCGGCGATTTGCGTGAAAATACTTGGAAAAGGTTACAGAGAATAGGAGCAAGGAAAACCCTTGACTCAGTCACACCAGGGTCTCGGGCAAAGAGAGGGAGGGGAGGCGGGGGGGGGTGGGGGGGGGGGGGGGCGGGGGGGGATGCATTGAAGATTCTTGCCTTCAAAACACTTCGCATGTCTTTATGCATGGCGACCCCTTGGCCCGGCCACACAAGAGTCACGTGTTTGTGTCTCCTCGCTAAAATGTGTTACGTGTGCAATAGTGAAGAGCAAAACAACAGAACAGACAAACACAGTAGGGTGGGTGGGGTGGGTGCGGTGGGTGTTTGGGAGTTTAACGTCCTTTTCCACCACATATGGGTGATATCAAAGAAGGGGCAACGAGAAAAATAGGCCAGCACAAATATTTGGTCCCAGCCGGGACAAACACAGTAAAAAGTTCGTGAGTCACGTACTGTCATCTTTTTCACGCAAAGAATACCTCCTGTCCTTTTGTGCGCGTATTTTAACCACATTCACGGGGAGTAGTCAAAATGGCGGCGGGCGTTTCAGGTGCTACTCAAAAGTAGCACCTCCAGGACAGGAGTGTTACCAAACAGCAGCCGGCACGCAGCGTTTCCGTTTTTAAATTTGAATTTAATTTCTTTGCCTTTAAATCACAACTCAAAACATACTTGTTCCGCCAGGCTTTCCAGTGTGTGTGTGTGTGTGTGTGTGTGTGTGTGTGTGTGTGTGTGTGTGTGTGTGTGTGTGTGTGTGTGTGTGTGTGCGTGCGTGTGCGTGTGTGTGTGGTGTGTGTGTGTGTGTGTGTGTGTGTGTGTGTGTGTGTGTGTGTGTGTGTGTTTGTGGTGTGTGTGTGTGTGTGTGTGTGTGTGTGTGTGTGTGTGTGTGTGTGTGTGTGTGTGTGCGTGTGCGTGTGTGCGTGTGTGCGTGCGTGTGTTTGTGGTGTGTGTGGGTGTGTGCGTGCGTGTGTGTGGTGTGTGTGTGTGGGGGGGGGGGGACGTGTGTGTGTGTGTGTGTGTGTGTGTGTGTGTGTGTGTGTGTGTGTGTGTGTGCGTGTGTGTGTGTGTGTGTGTGTGTGCGTGTGCGTGTGTGCAAGTGTGCCTGCGTGTGTTTGTGGTGTGTGTGGGTGTGTGCGTGCGTGTGTGTGGTGTGTGTGTGGGGGGGGGGGGGGGGGGGGGGGCGTGTGTGTGTGTGTGTGTGTGTGTGTGTGGGTGTGGGTGTGTGTATGTGGGTGTGTGCGCTCTGAGTCCGTCCATCAGAGACGGGCGCCTTATATGTATGATGTATTATTATTATTACATGTATACTTACATTTGATTTGCACAGAGTGTTTCCGGTTGACTTTGGTCTGTCAGCGTTAACACAGAGAAAGGGGGCCGTTTATCAACCAGACAACGACTTTGACTAACGCGTTACTACAATGCAAAAACTTGTGCACACTCATATTTCATAGTTACGGCGGGGAGCCGGGGTGGCCGAATGGTAGAGCGCTGGACTTCCAATGCTCGGGTCGCGAGTTCGTATCCGGGCCAAATATTTGTGCTGGCTTTTTCATCGTTGCCCCGTCTTTGATATTACCCGTATGTTGTGGAAAAGGACGTTAAACCCCCAAACACCCACCCACCCACTCCTAGTTACGGCTTTGCGTTAAATGTCTGCAATCTCAGCAAAAAGCCGCAAACATTGCGGGTTTTTTTTTTTTTTTTTTAACTGCGACTCCTTGGACTGTGCATAATCCAGGCAACTCTGTCGCAGTTGCAGAGTTTTCAGCGCTTCGGGGACCCTTATAAAACCAGAGCACGAGTTTGCCGTGACATTATTTGGCTTTTGGTCAGTGAGCGAGACACATCGCTACAGTGTCTAGCGGATGTTGAGTGCTGCACGATCTTTCTCGCTCAGTGTCAAAACGCAAACTGAGCTGTGAAATCAGGCTGCCCTTGGCTTTTATTGGGGTTTCAGGGACGCTGAAAACTCTGCAACTGTGACAGAGTTGACTGTGCTTTCACGGTCGACTCTGTAAAATGTTTTCACACTTCGGAAAGCTTTGGGGGGGGGGGGAGGCAGTCATCGTTGAAACTTTTGAAGCGGAGCAGCACCTGATACACTCCCGCCCATTTTGACTGCATCCCGTGACCTTTCCCATTTGCCTGTATCTGTGATCCACAGGGAGAATTCCACTGACTCATCTCCCGTCGGCCATTTTGTGGATCTTAGTACGTGCCATGTTGACATGCACCGTACCGTACGCGCCGTACAACTTGCCTACATCACCGTGGATCACGGTTTGTTACCAGTGTAAACACCCTGAAAGGTTACACGCTGGGGGTGAACCATGTGACTTGAAGGTGTATGAAGAGAATTGAACGTACGAGGAAAAGGCATCTATCATTGGCGAGAGATGACAAAATAGCAATCCTTCTCCAAGGAAAAAAAAAAGATACATTATTTCTGCATGAAAACCACTTTTTTTCCCTGCAAAAAAAAAAAAAAAAAAAAACTTTTAAAATTGGTTGTTCCGCAGAAAAATCGATGGAGAAAAAACGGAAAAGACAAAATAGCAGTTTTCTGCAAAAACAAAACATAAACAAACAAACAAACAAAAAAAAAAACCCGACTTTTCTGAAAAAACAC
>JACVVK020000379.1:222500-237500 GCA_018292915.2 Batillaria attramentaria
ATTAGAAGTCCAACGCTTCATTCAACCATTCGGCCACCCCGTTGTATTTTAGGAGCTAAATTATGCACATTATTAGCATTCTTAATATTTGTTTAGGTGATACTAAATAGAAATCTTGATCTGTTTTAAGTGTGTTATATCAGTTTGTGTGTTTTTCATTTTATATTGCATGCATTGTCTGCATATGTCCACCACGACTGACTTTCCCATTTGGGATAAGAAAGATTTATTCGAAGCTTGTATACAAAGGAACTCACTCACTAGTTTGTTGTCACATTCCTTGAATGAAGGGATATTCAGAGTGTGTTTGGCCACAGTAAATTTGTGTGACACATACAAAGACACGCACACTACATACGTCGCATAACCCCTTACCACATAAAACGGACATTGGGTTCTTGCTCCACATACAAAAATAAACAAACTGAGTAAGGAATTCGAGCATGCATACACTGACCTACGACCTGTCTTACGGTGTAACTGTGCAGGCAGGCGCGTAGGAAGATGCTTAGAGGAAGGGGGGCCCACTAAGTCGGGTAAGCCATACGGCCGGGGTGAAGAGGGGGGGGGGGGGGGAGGGAGATTTTCAGTCTTACATAGAGAGAGAGAGAGAGAGAGAGTGTGTGTGTGTGTGTGTGTGTGTGTGTGTGTGTGTGTGTGTGTGTGTGTGTGTGTGTGTGTGTGTGTGTGTGTGTGTGTGTGTGTGTTGACTGCCAAGGATTGTGTCCTGCGACAGCAGAGCAGGGGAGGGGGGCACCAGTGGTGGGCCCCCTCTCCTTTTATCAAAAGCAAGGGGGGCCCAAAGATAGTCGGGCCCCCCTTCCAAAAATCGAACGGGGGCCTGGGCCCCCAGGGCCCCCGTGGTTCCTACGCCCCTGGCAGGTTTTGTTTGAAATATCCAATGCGCACTAATACCTTCACGTTTTAGGCAAAGTTTCTGCGCAGCTGAACGCAAATAATGTAGGACATGTCCTTCGTTACAAGAGAAGCGTCCGACTTTTCTATCGGCTTCACAGAATTCAACTTTCGTTTGTGCCGGTGGGCGCGCCTGTACTCTCGGAATAATAATAATGGCTATTAGAGCTGCCAACTCAAGCAGAACGCACACGAGAGAGAGAGAGAGGGGTGTGGGTGGGGATCGAGGAGAGAGAGAAAGAGCAGAGCGAGTGAATGTGCAGCGTGAATGTGGTATGGTATGGTATGGTATGGTAGACTTTTCCTCGGCGCACATATCCATCTCTGTTGAAATGCTCACGGCGCCGCAGGGCTGGAGGACGAAGCAGTGAAAGCCTGCTATTCACTCTTGTGCGTGCGACAGTATTTCTGTTTACCACGCCACCGGCCACAGCCTACTCTTCTTCAAAAGATGAACGTGGGGTTTTTAGCGTGCACACTTGATGTTTGTACTTGATGTTTGTGCGTGCGTGTGTACACGAAGGCGAGACAGGCACCGCAAACGAGTCTGCACATGGATTTGACTCGATATGGGAAGGAAAAATCCCACCATATTCCTGCCCACCGGGGACTCGAACCCGGCAGCTCAGGATGCGAAGTCGGATGCCTTAACCACTAGACCAAATCCCCTGTCAGAGTGCAGAGTGGATGTCGGAATGAATGTATCAATAAGTGCTGAATGTGACAAGAAATTGTATCATGTGATAGTGTGTTTTATTCTTGATTTTAAGTAATTTTACTGGTCAAGACGGTCTGTTTTACTTATTTTTGTAGTCTCATTTATTAAAATGTTCATCAGTTGTGTGTTTTACTAGTATGCGGGCCAGAACTGCATTTTCCCAATTTTGGGATCAATAAAGTATTCTGTATTCTGTAGAAGACTTATAAGGCGCCTATACATGTAAATTACACAGGCTCTAAGCGCCGTACATGATAACAAAAATAAAACAGGTATCACTGACAGTACACAGATAACATAAAGCACAACAATATAAACAAACATGAGTGACTGTTACACACCTAAGGAACGGCAGCAAAATACATATACCGCACAATAAACAGCTTCCATACACACAGACTCACAGGGAACATTTCAACAATACTTCTCAACATGCAGGCTGACACGGTGTGGAAGGGCAGGGTAAAATCAAGATCAGTTATCAGTTTTAAATAGGTGGGTTTTAAGACAGCGTTTGAAACTGGCCCTGGATTCTGTGTGTCTTAGTGGTTTAGGAAGTTGATTCCAAAGAGCTGCAGCCTGAAAGGAAAAGGATCTCTGACCATATGTTTTAGTTCTTCCTGAGGGGGTGCGCAGAACTTTTAGTGTCAGAGGAGCTACGTAACTGCCTGGATGGAGTGCAACAATGAAGGAACATAGTCTATGTGTATAATTTAGTAAAGTTCTAAATGCAATACACTCGCGTTTGCTGGCCGTGAAGAGAGCTTCAGAGGCCTTGAAGCTCTCCTGTTGGTAAGCCATGTAACAGGACGTTGTGTGTTTCGGCGTCTGTTTGTTAAATGCTGTAGCTGCGCGAGTCTCTGAGTGGCGCGATGTTACAAAACAGTTTCGAAAGATTTGTGAGCCCAGTAACGTCAGACGAGAGAGCTTTAAATCTACTGACTGTGGCTCGGTTGACCCCTAGAAAAACACCGAGAATAACAGCGCTCACTCTTTGACACCTCTCTGTCCCTCTGTGTGTGTGTGTGTGTGTGTGTGTGTGTGTGTGTGTGTGTGTGTGTGTGTGTGTGTGTGTGTGTGTGTGTGTGTGTGTGTGTGTGTGTGTGTGTGTGTGTGTGTGTGTGTGTGTGTGTGTGTGTGTGTGTGTGTGTGTGTGTGTGTGTGTGTGTGTCTCTCTCTCTCTCTCTCTCTCTCTCTCTACTACTACTACCGTCAGACATTTACATTGCCAAACAATACGTCCATGAAGTTACGTTGATTGTTTTGCCCGTTATACCCGTTTACATCACTATGCTCTTTTTGTACTGTATTGATCATGATCTGATCCCGAGTGGATATGTGAATCTCTGTGTGTGTGATTTCTTTGTAGTGTAGTGTTCCTAGTTTTTAGCAAGGACACTGAAGACAGAAAACAGGTCGTTGTACCTATATCTTTTTATCCGTGGAAAAAAAGTTTAATAATAATAATAATAGGGCGCCTATCCCCGGGGAGCGAGCTCTAGGCTCCTTACGATCTAAAACCGAAGTTTAAAAAAAAATCACTCAGTGTACACTACATAAGAACAACTAAAAAAAGTAAAAGAGCAACAACAACAACAACAACAAAAATTGAGTAGAAATGATAAAGGACTGGCAGAGACAATTAAAAACCAAGAACAAGTACCCGTGATAAGACCCAAAACAAAATGATCATTGGAATGATCCAGATAAAACCTTGAAAGTTTCATTACATTTTAAACAAATATGCCGACTTTTGTGTCCTGCCAGAGATGACTACCTTGGACAGCGTCATTGAGGCCCTGGGGGGCATGGGAAGGTTCCAGTTTCTCTCCATGATAATAGTCAATGGTCCCAGGATGCTGATTGGATGGAGCATGTTGCACATGTCCTACGTGGGCGTCACGCCAGACTGGTGGTGCGTCACTTCCGGTTCGAATTTGACCTTGGCCAAGGAGGACAACTCTACCTTCGAAGAGTGCAGCGTGAACGGGAGTGAATGCCCTAAGCCTGTTTTTGACTCATCCATGTCCACAGTGGTTTCGGAGGTAAGATCTGCACTGGCTGTCCATCCAAAACAGAATTCATTATAAACTTGCCACTCTCTGCTACAACATTATCTCAGGTTCTGCTCCCCCCCCCCCCCCCCCTATCTGTCCGCTCTCATTCAGCTCTACACACCATCCCGCAACCTCCGTTCTTCCTCTGACACCCGTCTTCTCCGTATTCCCATCCGCCGGAAAAAGTTTCAGGGCCAGCGTGCGTTTTCATACATTGGTCCTGTAGTTTGGAACGGCCTCCCCTCTCACATCCGCCATGCTCAGTCGTTAGCAGTCTTTAAATCTCAACTTAGAACACATCTTTTCTCCATGCAGTAGAACCAACCCCCCCCCCCCCCCCCCATCTCTGCATGCCACCTGCAAAAAAATGTGTGTGTGTGTGTGTGTGTGTGTGTGTGTGTGTGTGTGTGTGTGTGTGTGTGTGTGTGTGTGTGTGTGTGTGTGTGTGTGTGTGTGTGTGTGTGTGTGTGTGTGTGTGTGTGTGTGTGTGTGTGTGTGTGTGTGTGTGTTGTAAGTTATATACGCTGTTTTTATGTTATGTTTATGTACGCGCCCTGAGCTCTTGCGAGATGGGGCGCCACAAATACCCTTTATTATTATTATTATTATTATTATTATTATATATCTGTGGCAAGCTCTGTGTGTGACCTTCGTTTTCTTTGGCTGTTGTTGTTGTTGTTGTTGTTGTTGTTGTTGTTCGAGAGTTTGACTCAAACGTGCGGAAATATGATATTTGTGATATTATGTGTACTATCATATGTGATATTCATGATCAAATTATTTAATGCACAAGCAACAGCTACCCCCCCCCCCCCCCCCACACACACACACACACACACACCCCACCCCTAATAAATAAAAAAAAGACAACTTGATAAACAAATGCTGTAAATTCTAGTACTGTTTCTCATATATACTGTTTAGAGGAAGGTAGTAGTCTGTTCGCGAGGCTTTAGTGCGTACATACCTATATCAACACTGATACCGATGTGGAAAGGTTCCCTCAGAGCCCCCCCCCCCCCCCCCCCCCCCCCCCCCCGGTCCCCTCCAATATAGTCTTCGTTGTGTCTTTCTTCGCGAGGAAGGATATACGACGGAAATAGTGTTCCCCAACCCGCGCACTTGGGAGTTTCTCCAGTTTTCCACCAGTTCAGGTCGAATGCAATTTAAATAATTATATAAATGAACAGTGTCTGTCTGTCTGTCTGTCTGTCTGTCTGTCTGTCTGTCTGTCTGTCTGTCTGCCTGCCTGCCTGCCTGCCTGTCTGCCTGCCTGCCTGCCTGCCTGCCTGCCTGCCTGCCTGCCTGCCTACCTGCCTGTCTGTCTGTCTGTCTGTCTGTCTGTTCATGGGTCACTGCTCCACAGGGTTACTGGGAGTAATTCCATTGTACAGTTCGGCGACTTCGCATCGATTACCTCCCGTGTTAAGTGAAGCCGGGTGTGTCTGTAGATTATAAATTTCTTTCGTTCTTTTGTACAGTGGGGACTGGTGTGTGACCGAGCCGTCATCCGCCCTACAATCATCTCCGTCCAGTTCGCTGGCATACTGGTTGGGGCGTTTCTCACTGGGCAGATTTCTGACCTCTTCGGGCGCCGATACACTTTCTTCGCTGGGCTGACTCTGCACGGCATTTTCAACGTAGCATCTTCTTTCTCCGTGGCCTGGGAAATGTTCGCTGCGCTCCGATTTTTCATCGGCATGTGCATCGGTTGCTTCTTCGTTATCGAGATACCGTACTGTATTGAATTTCAGCCTAAGAGGTAAGTTGAAATAAAAAATACTGAGCGATACTTATCATGAAGTTAAAGAGAGACGGGCTAAAGACCTAAACCACACGGTCCTCCATAGCATTATCTTACCATCATCCTCATCTCCATCATCATGCATAGTAAAAATTCCGGGTTTTTTTTTGCAATGTTAGCAGCGACCTCATACCCTCTCATTTGTCTGTCGTCTGCTGGCTCTTGTTCATGAATACAAATACATGTAGTCCACAAGCCAGGTAAATTTTCCCCTTTTTACTATTACCTGGCATGAAACTTATTTACCAAGCCAACAAAAAGCCCCAAATTGCCCTTTTTTTTACTCTGGACACAAAATCAAAAATGGGCAAAAATTGTGTACTATATTTAGCGTAGTTATTACATGCCAGGAAGTGATTAGTGGACAACAGCCTGTTTACGGATAGTTGCGTTTTCCTCCATCGCACGGCCATCAAACATCACTGTGTTGCATCCGGAGCTCTACTCATCTCTAGGACCATTTGTAGCGAAGAGGCGGGGAGCCGGGGTGGCCGACTGGTAGAGCGTTGGACTTCTAATGCTCGGGTCGTGACTTCGTATCCCGGCTGGGGCCAAATATTCGTGCTGGCTTTTTCATCGTTGCCCCGTCTTTGATATCACCCGTAAATGGTGGAAAAGGAATTAAACCCCTAACCACCCACCCCACCCTTGTAGCGAAGAGGCGCAGTCACATGCACAACTGGTCCCAAACAGAAGTTTCTATGTAGGTATAAAACCTAGAGATGGTTGCAATAGCACTTTTACAATTTCAAAACTCACAGATTCACTCGCTGTGCTGTGCTGCTTACGATGCCACAAAAACATGATACCACCAAGACGCATACAAAATGATAGCCTTCTGTAGGTCGTCAAAACTAAACGCACGTTTGCTGATCGGTCAGGCTATTATTGTTCTGTGCACTCTGTGACCTCTGTGTCAAGATGGCGGTCGGTGACAGCTTCCTTGCCTACGTGGAACGTGGGCATCTCGTTCATGGTTCTGGCGGCCTGGCTGGTGGAGGACTGGAGTCAACTTCATCTCATCTTGGGGCTGTTGCACGTACCTTTCGTCCTGGGTTTCTTGTGAGTGTCTCTTTGGAGTGATTGGTTGGTGTGGCTGGGTTGGTTGGTTGGTGTGGCTGGGTTGGTTGGTGTGGCTGGGTTGGTTGGTTGGTGTGGCTGGGTTGGTTGGTGTGGCTGGGTTGTTGGGGTGGCTGCGTTGTTGGGGTGGCTGGGTTGGTTGGTGTGGCTGGGTTGGTTGGTGTGGCTGGGTTGGTTGGTGTGGCTTGGCTGGTTTGTGTGACTGGATTGGTTGGTGTGGCTGGGTTGGTTGGTGTGGCTGGGTTGGTTTGTGGGGCTGGGTTGTTGGTGTGGCTGGGTTGTTGGTGTGGCTGGGTTGGTTGGTGTGGCTGGGTTGTTGGGGTGGCTGGGTTGTTGGTGTGGCTGGGTTGGTTGGTGTGGCTGGGTTGGTTGGTGTGGCTGGGTTGTTGGTGTGGCTGGGTTGGTTGGTGTGGCTGGGTTGGTTGGTGTGGCTTGGTTGGTTGGTGTGGCTGGGTTGGTTGGTGTGGCTGGGTTGGTTTGTGGGGCTGGGTTGTTGGTGTGGCTGGGTTGTTGGTGTGGCTGGGTTGGTTGGTGTGGCTGGGTTGGTTGGGGTGGCTGGGTTGTTGGTGTGGCTGGGTTGGTTGGTGTGGCTGGGTTGGTTGGTGTGGCTGGGTTGTTGGTGTGGCTTGGTTGGTTGGTGTGGCTGGGTTGGTTGGTTGGTGACTGGTAGTTTGTGTGCCCAGGTGGATAGGTGAACAGCTTATTGGATGTTTGATTGAGTAGGTGATTGGCTCAGGTTTCAAGTTGAGTATTTGTTCCTTTTGATATTCTATGACGTTTTGTGTAGTTTGATTGGCTGGTTGTTGATATTGCTATTGTTGGGGGGGGGGGGGAGTTGATTACGGGGTTTTGTTTTGTTTTGTTTTGTTTTGTTTTCCTTCTTTCCTTTTCTTTTGTTTTGTTGTTGTTGCTGCTGCTGCTACTATTTTCTTTTTTTCTTTTTTGTTCTTGGGTTTTTTGGGGTTTGTTGTTGTTTTGTTTTTGTTTTGTTTCTCTTTGTGTTTTGTTTGTGTGTTTTAGTTTTTGTTGTTGTTGTTGTTGTCGTTTTAGAGTTGTTGGTTTTTTTTTCATTTTTCACTCTTATTGGGGGGGGGGGACTTTTCATGAGGGGAGGGGATGTTGAGTGTTGGTGGGTTTTTTGTCTTAGTTTTTTTTCCGTTGGTATTTTGTTGATGTTGTTGAAGTTGTTGTGTCGTTGCTGCTGTTGTGTGGATTGTGTGGAGTAGCGAGTCGACAATATTTGTCTGTTGTGCGTTCTTTCGTTTTGTTGGATGGCTGGTTGGCGAATGATTTTGGGAGAGAGAGAGAGAGAGAATCTACCACCACCAAAGGACTGTTCACTTGTGTTCAGCGTGTTACCGGAGAGTGTCCGCTGGTTGGCTGTGAGCGGGCGACTGGAAGAATCGGAGGCCGTTGTGGAGAAAATTGCCAGGATCAACAAGAAGACCAAACCATCAACATGTCGCCAAATACTGGAGGTGAGCTGAAGCCGTAAAATTTTAATTTCACTTCCTTAGGTATAAACTGCATTTCTGGGTGTTTGTGAAGGGCGTGTGTGTGTGTGTGTGTGTGTGTGTGTGTGTGTGTGTGTGTGTGTGTGTGTGTGTGTGTGTGTGTGTGTGTGTGTGTGTGTGTGTGTGTGTGTGTGTGTGTGTGTGTGAGATTCATGATCAGCTGTTTTAGAATTTCTCTGTTGTCAGGACGTGGCAGCGGAAGAACAAGAAAGCAAGAAAGAGCAACAGAAGCACTCATACCTGGACATCTTCAGGGGATGGAAAATCGCCCGGGCCACCATCCTCCTACTTTTCATTTGGTATGTGCTGTTGTGGTCTCTCATCTGATCTCCTATATACTGTCACGTGTATGTGTTGCTAATATACTGTGCCTTTTACCTCTCATGTGTTTTGCATTTGATACCTATATCCTTTTGTTTTTTGTGTCTGTGAGCGGACGTAGATAGATAGATAGTGTGTGTGTGTGTGTGTGTGTGTGTGTGTGTGTGTGTGTGTGTGTGTGTGTGTGTGTGTGTGTGTGTGTGTGTGTGTAGCATTAGCAACGGCAAGAATGAAAACTGGACCAATGTCTTTTACCGTTGACAAATAGTTTCATTTCATTTCATTTCATTTCTCATTACTCTGCTCTGTTCTCCAGTTGGTTGTGTTGTGTTTTCCAATGCTTTATGTCGGCTGTGCCGTTCTGTTCTTCTCTAGACAATGCAGTGCACTCTCTGCTGTTCTTTTGTGTTCTTCAGTGCTATGCTCCTCACTCGGTTCGGTTCTGTTCTGTTCGGTTCGGTTCTGTTCTGTTCTGTTCTGTTCTGTTCTGTTCTGTTCTGTTCTGTTCTGTTCTAGCCTAGTTAATCAGGCCTAATCAGAAGAGACTCATGAAGAGTAACATCATGAAGTGCTCACCCCGCTCTGTTCTGTTCTGTTCTGTTCTGTTCTGAACAAAAAGCACAGTGATGTCACGGAAAACTCGCGCTCTGGTTTTATAAGAGCCTCCGAAGCACTGAAAACTCTCTGCAACTGTGACAGAGTTTCCTGGATTATGCACAGTCGAAGGAGTCGCAGTTTAAAAAAAAAAAAAAATGTTTGCGGCTTTTTGCTGAGATTGCAGACCTTTAATCTTCTCCTCTCTCCTTTGCCTGTAGGGTTTCCATGTCTGTGAGCTACTACGGAATATCCTTCGGCGTGGTGGGGCTGTCAGGCGACATTTACCTCAACATCTTTCTCCTCAACATCGTCGGCAGTCCAGTGGTGTTTCTCACCTTCTGGCTGGCAAACAAGTAATACAGTCTGCTAGTCCATATTACACGGGGGAAGGGGGGGGGGGGGGGGGGAGCCGGGGTGGCCGAATGGTAGAGCGTTGGACTTCTAATGCTCGGGTCGTGAGTTCGTATCCCGGCTAGGGCCAAATATTTGTGCTGGCTGTTCCATCGTTGCCCCGTCTTTAATATCACCCTATGTGGTGGAAAAGGACGTTAAACTCCCAAACACCCACCCCCACCCTTATAGACGGGGCGGCTCAGTCGTGGATGAAGTGTAACGGTCTGTTCTAAAGGGAATGAACAAAGACACTCGTAGACTGTCAAAATATAAACATAAAGTCGTATTTTCATGTGCCGTGCCGACACGCAGACCATACTAGTTGTGAATGAAAACAGGCACTCGCAGATTGTCAAAATATAAAAATAAAGTCGTATTTTCATGTGCCGTGCCGATAGGAAATCCCCACCTCCCTACTATTCGGCAATGAACACAGGCACTCGTGGACTGTCAAAATTTAAAAATAAATAAATGGGGTTTTCGTGTCGGCATGGCATACTGGTGAAAATACGATTTTATTTTTAAATTTTGGCAGTCTACAAATGGGGAATGGACGAGGGTGGAAGGCGGTTGGATGTGTAAAAGAGCACAAACGGGTGAGGGTCGTGTAGTTTGTAAGTTGTTTTGTTTTCTTTGTTTTGTGTTTTGTTTGTTTGTTTTCTTTTGGGGTGGTGTTTTTTTGGGGGTGAGTGGGGGGTGGGGGGGGGGTGATGGTAACTTTGGGGTTTCATTTTGTGTGTGTGTGTGTGCGTGCGTGCGTGCGTGCGTGCGTGCGTGCGTGCGTGCGTGTGCGTGTGTGTGTCAGTGGAAAGGGGTGGGGGGGGGGGGGGAGTTGGACCGGGATATTTTGCAGTGAATTCGCTCCGTGAGTCTGCACATCTGTCACTCCATAGTTTACTTTGTAACTGAAGTCCTTGATACGAGTACATGACCTCTTCATCATGACTCTCTGTGACGGTGCAGATTTGGACGTCGTTATCCCACCGCCATCCTGTTCTTCATCAGCGCTGTCGGGGGTCTGGCCAACATCGCCATTGTTCTCAAAGGTGTGACAATCTTTTTTTTTTATCGTAACCTTGTACTTATTGCTTCAAAACGTATATGGTAAGATTACTTCTTTTTTTTCAATTTTGCCTGAGTTTGTTTCGTTTCTGCCCATAATTACGTTTGACTGTTCTGGTTTGCATCGTGTGCGTGTGTGTGTGTGTGTGTGTGTGTGTGTGTGTGTGTGTGTGTGTGTGTGTGTGTGTGTGTGTGTGTGTGTCGTTGCGCCCTGGCTTTGTAAATTTTTGCATATATATGTTTCTTCCTATTTCCTTAAGAGCTTAGAACTGTTATTAACTGATAGGTTATAGCGCTATGTAAGTACTGTCATCATCATTATTGTAGGTTTGGGTCGTATTTGTGGTAGCATGTCGTTCTTGACGGTGGTGGTTGTGACGGCTCTGTGTGTGTTTCTTTCTTCCTGTCATTGTTGTTGTTGTTGTTGTTGTTGTTTTGTCTGCCGGTTTGGGTGATTGGCATGGTTTGATATTGTTTGTGTTTGTTGTGTTTTGGTTTTTGTGGTGGTTGTTTTTGTTTTTTAATTTGTTTTGTTTCGTTTAGGGGGCTGGGGGTGTTTCTTTCTTAGTTTTCTTTTTTCCTTGAGGGGTTTTGGGGTAGGATGGTACAGCTACCAACATGAGCTCTCCACGCTTTGTTTCTACGTGTAGTATGAGAAGAAATTCTCTTTGTGATGTCCCGGAGTTCTGCTGTGTGTTTCAGTGCCTGAGGACAGCCAGGGAACAGCCATTCTAGTGCTGTGTCTCATCGCCAGGGTCGGTTTGGAATGTGCGTGGGCAATCGTTGTGACACATACTAACGAACTCTACCCGACTAGTATCAGGTATGTGAGTGGAAGAACTCGATGTTATTGTCTACTGGGGTTTTTGTTTGTTTGTTTATTTTTTAAATTCAATTCAATTCAATTGAAGATACTGTATTGTCTGTTCAAGACATAATCTAAAACAGACAGTTTTCTTTGGCCTAACACAATGCTCTTTCACATACAAAAAGGATAAAAATAATAGAGAGCCATTAAAGATCTGGAGATAAACTATAAAAAGTAAACTAGAATTTAACGTTAAGATCAAATAAACTTCACAAACAATTAAAAACCAATAATCATGCATACTGTCGTGTCGAATTCTGTGTTTATCAAGAAAGCAAATCTCTCTGTGTCTGTCTCTGTCTCTGTCTCTGTCTCTGTCACTCTCTCCCTCTCTCCCTCCCTCTCCCCCCCCCCTCTCTCTCTCTCTCTCTCTCTCTCTCCCTCTCCCTCCCCCCTCTCTCTCTCACACACACACACACACACACACACACACACACACACACACACACACACACACACACACACACGCACACACACACACACACACAGAGCGATTTATTCTGACTGTTCTTCGTGTTCCTCTCAGTTTCTGTTGCTGTTCCTCCTTTGTTGTTGGTATTGTAATTGTCGAGCTTTGAACAGTAAAACCGACGAAAGCGTTTAGATACTAAAATAATGCCTGTTGACTTGTCTTGACTTGCTAATGTTGCTGCTGTTACTGCTTTTGCTGTTACATAATCCATCGTACTGCTATTGGTAAATTTAAGATATGTTTTGCTTCAAGAAACCTGGGCTATGGAGCGGCAAACACACTTACCAGGGTGGGAGGCATCATCGCTCCATATGTCATTGACTTTGTACGTACAGTATGTTTTTCAAGTTCGTGGGAAGTTTTGTCCCTGCTTTGTTTCTTACTTTCTGTCTGTCTGTCTTTCTGTCTGTCTTTCTGTTTGTCTCTTTCTCTCTGTCTTTCTCTCTGTCTTTCGTTCTTTCTATGTCTTTGTTTCTGTATGTCTTTACAGCTGTCTTCGTTTCTGTCTTTGTTCCTGTCTGTCTTTCTGTCTGTCTTTCTTGCTGTCTTTCTTGCTGTCTTTCTTGCTGTCTCTCATCTTCAGTGCGTGGGTTTTAAGTTTATGATAACGTGTTTTTTGGGTGTTTTTCTGTTCTTGAGATATCAGCTTTAATTACAGCCTGCAGGAAAAAAAAACTGACCTGGAAGTATTAACAGGATGGGTGGGTGGGTGTTTGGAAGTTTAACGTCCTTTTCCACCACGTATGGGTGATATCAAAGAAGGGGCAACGAGAAAAGGGCCAGCACAACTATTTGGCCCCAGCCGGGATTCGAACTCACAACTCCAGCATTGAAAGTCCAACGCTCTACCATTCGGCTGTCCCAGCTCCATGGAAGTATTGACACCTTGGGAGTGTAGATAGAATGTTGTGGATAGAGTTGTCAAGACGGCTTCCGCTCCTTCTAAAAGATTCAAGAAAATAGTCTCTCATCAATGCTAAACATATCACTTGACTGCACTCTGTTTCCAGGAGGTCATCCCGATTGTGTCGTACGTTGTGATTGGTGCAACGATGGGGCTGTCCGGCGTAGCTGTCCTGCTATTGGACGACACGAAGGACAAGGCCTTGCCAGACACCATCCTGTCCTCCGGCTTCACCGCCGACAAGACAGAGAAAGAGAAAGCGGCAGACAACGGCCTGGCCACAATCCAAAATGGCGGGGAACCAATCACGACCAATGGATCTTTGGGAAAAGGAGAGTTCTACAGCACACACCTTTAAATGAGGAGACAGAACTTTATGCCTTATTTTATGAATGTATTATATTTTAAATAGAGTTTTCCTTTCACCAGAACACACTGCTGGAACATTGCTACGTGTAGTACATGTTCACTCTTTAGGTTCAGCCATAATTCGCGCGTGGTTGTCATGGGTACAATGTTATACCACGTGTGGTGAAGTATGGATTTTAAACCATGACTTGTAATAGTGGTAGAGTGGTATAAAAGTCCAGGGGCGCCGGAAGATGTTGGGGGGAGGGGGGGGGCAGAATCTCAGAGGGGGGAAAGGCCAGAGCCAGTGAAAGGAAGGACGTTGCCCGGAGAAAGTGAAAAGCGGGGGGGGGGGGGGGGGCGTCGTTCAGATGCTGCGCAGACAAAAACCTTTACGAACCAGGGAGCAGGGAGCCACTGAAAGGAAGGACGTTGCTGGAAGAAAGTGAAAAGCGGGGGGGGGGGGGGGCGAAAGTGATTATCAGACGACTTTCTGCCAAGTCGTTTTGATATTTCATGCAACGGCTAAACTGTGTTCTCTGTTGGGTGGGATGAGGGAGAGAGCAGGAAGAGAGAGCAAACAAAACGTTTATAAAGTTGCCAATGTTGCCAGAACAATTTTGCGTGGTCGTTTACGTGAAACATACAGTTTTCGATAAGGTATCGATTCCTGAACTCTCTTAAGAAACTCAGTGTTCACATTTAAACGCTTATCAAGGCGTCTGCAGCCGTAAATATAAAATTTAGCTTTCTCTCTCTCTCTCTCTCTCTCTCTCTCTCTCTCTCTCTCTCTCTCTCTCTCTCTCTCTCTCTCACACACACACACACACACACACACACACACACACACACACACACACACCCTCCCCCTCCTCTCCCCCCCCCCTCCCCGTATAGTACACGTAAACACAACAAAAGATGGATCTTCTGCTTAACTCTCTGTGACAGTTTGGCACTTCCTAAAGGCCATTTTCACGTTTTTATATACGTATCTCTTCCCCCTGTGTTTGCCAATCTACGCTAGCAGCTACAATGAGTTATGCACGTCACAGATAATAGCCGGGTGTTCCCTTCCCGAAATGCTGCTTCTCGTTTTGTCACGCTTATCGCGAGAACACGGGCCCCCCTCGACTGTGGCAGGTCTAGCATTTGCAGACGATTAAGTCGCGCTGTTTTTACCACGAGCTGTTCGTCCAAATGACACAAAACCCAGCTGAGAAAGGATCTCTTACGCATTATCTGTTTAACACAGGAAGCTGTGGGCTGAGCTGGCTGAATGGCTGAAAGTGAAAGCACAGACCAGATTGCAGAGAACAGCGTGGAGAAAAGTGCACCACATTCAACTTGTAGGATTTCTTTTCAATTTAGTTTGTTGTTTTTGTTGCTGTTGTTTTGGTTTTGGTTTTGTTTTGGGTTTTTTGTTGTTGTTTTTTGTTTGTTTTTCCTTTCCTTTTTTTTTTTTTTTTTTTTGTTTTTTGTTTTTGAGTTGGTTGTTGTTGTTGTTGTTTGGGGGTTTTGTTGTTGTAGTTGTTGTTGTTGGGTTTTGTTTTGGTTTGGGTTTTTTCTTGTTTTGGGGGGTTTGGGGTGTTTTTTGGTTTTTGTTTGTTTGCTTGTTTGTTTGTTTTTTATTTATGTTTTTTGGTGTGTTTTTTTGTTTTTTTCGGGAGCGGGGAGGGGGGTGTAAGAGGGAGGGAGGTGGTGCTTTGTTTGTTTTTAAGAGAGGCAGGCACTTTTGGAAGTCGTTAAAACATCCAGTGAGCAAAGCACCAGGCCTTGTGGACAGTTCAAATCAAACTCTGGATGCAACGTATAGCTGCCACAAGCGAGACCTTGAGTGAGTGAGTTGCATTTCAGATTCGCTTTGAAGGCCAGTTTCACGTTTTTATATGCGTATCTTCCCCCTGGTTTTGCTAATCCACGCAAGCAGCTACAATGAGTTATGCACTC
>JACVVK020000379.1:242500-270000 GCA_018292915.2 Batillaria attramentaria
TTCGTTTGGAGACTGAAACTAAACTCTTACAGATGATGAAATGATAGATCCAGGGTCGTTTGACAGGAAAGTCGACATCTGCCTCAAACAAATATCGAAATACAACGCTGTGAGCTGCAGACTGAAAGTCATTCCATGCACATGAAAATTATTAATAATAACAGAATCTGGGCCGTCTGATTGTTTGCAAGGGAAAACCAGAGATGTTTACCTCAAACAGCTATTGAAATACAAACTCTCAGCTGGAGACTAAAAGGTATCCGTTGCAAAATGGAAGTACAACTCAGCAAGGGGTAATCAGCTCGGAACTGAGAAAATGCCAGCACAACGAATCAAATGTTTGCGCTATAGATAGAGACCTAGGTGGCGCTGGCATTTAACGGAGGACATTATTTCTCGCAGAGATATCGAGAACTGCACGTGCTGTCTGAGCAAATGATGTTTGGCGATGCAGTGCAGGCTGAAGGCGTGGTTAAGTGTCTGCGGTGTTGGATTCGAGCGCCTGTGCCAAAATCAGCTGTCTAGGAAGAATGGGCGTCGTGATCAGCTTTGTCTGGTCTCTGTCTGTCTGTCTATCTGTCTGTCTGTCTCTCTCTCTCTCTCTTTCTCTCTCTCAGTCTCTCTCTCAGAACCGGTCTCACACACACACACACACACACACACACACACACACACACACACACACACACACACACACACACACACTGACATGGCACACACACGCACGCCGTCATGCACGCACGCACGCACTGTTGGACTGTTCACACACACACACACACACACACACACACACACACACACACACACACACACACACACACACACACACGCACGCACGCACGCACGCACGCACGCACACACACACACACACACACACACACACACACACACACACACACACACACACACACACACACACACACGCCGTCATGCACGCACGCACGCACCCACTGTGTTGGACTGTTCACACACACACACACACACACACACACACACACACACACACACACACACACACACACACACACACACACACACACACACACACACACACACACGCCGTCACGCACGCACACACACTTCAAGTTTGAAACTGATTTTCAGTTATGCGGCCGATGTTCAATCACTGGCAAAACTGAACTATGATTTCAGTTACTGAGTCAATCACCGATAATCTGTGTGTGCAGTTGTTCCACGTTACTCTGAAGAAAGCATACGTTTTGCATTTGGTTGTTGCTGATATTGTTGTTGTTGTTGTTTTAAAAGTACCGCCAGGTCTTGTTGTTTTCTCTGGAGTTTTTTCTGTTGTTGTTGTTGTTGTGTTGCTGTTTGTTTGTTTATTTGGGGGTTTTGTTTGTTTGTTTGTTTGTTTGTTTGTTTGTTTGGTTGGTTTGTTTGTTTGTTTGTTTGTTTGTTTGTTTGTTTGTTTGGTTTGTTTGTTTTTTGTTTTTTTGTTTGTTTGTTTGTTTGTTTGTTTGTTTGTTTGTTTGTTTGTTTGTTTGTTTCGTTTTGTTTTTTAGGGGGGGGGCTGGAGGGGCAGGGTAGGGGAGTTGGGCGTGGTGGGACCTGGGGGGGGGGGGGGGGTGAGCACTGACTCACTGACTGACTGCAGGGGTTAGGGTTAGGGTTAGGGTTAGGTTAGGGTTTAGGGTTAGGGGTTAGGGACCGGGTCAATGTGACTGGGTTTGTTGTCTGGCGTTTTCAGTTTTCTTATTGCTCGTTCTGGTGCAGAACTGCATCCTGTCTTATCAAGTCTTGTCCAAAATAAGCCCTGCAGACAGACACGAAGACAAAAGGAGGAAAACTGTTGTGTCCAAATAGACTGAACGAATGGCATAAGGTAGACAATCCAAATTAGCGAGTTGAGGAATAAGTTGTGAGCAGTTATGTCCCCTTAATCATTCACGCGTGTATTTTCTGCGCGTGAAATGAATCACTTTCCAAGCTAAAACCAGTAGCATGCCTTATCATTAATAACAATCGTATTTGAATGTTTTCACTGGTACCGAATTGTGAACGTTCTTTTCCATCACAATTCACATAGTATTACATGTAAGTAAACATTCTCATCCCAAGGGAGAGTATGAGTTCCGGAAGTGACAAGTGCTTCCCGGAAGTCGTCTTTTGTCGGCTGCCAAAAAAACACGCTGTCTCTATAAACATTGGAAACTCGGACTTCGTTGGGATGAACGCGTCTTATTTCCAAAGACTATGGGGTGAAATTCATAGCACTGAGACAAGGGATTCGTCTTACACGGTGCTGCATTTGTACGACATGTAAACAAAGGTTAGGTGTCTGCCCCGAACTGATCGGCCGGTGCGACAAGTTCATTTGCTAAGTCAAAACATGACTGCATCTTCAAGATCATGACTCATAAAAAAACATTCATTCGACCCAGTGCATAACAGCCGAGTGTGTGGGTGCAATTTTTAGCGGGTATCCTCGATTTTCGTTCTAATTCAGTGCGCCGTACAGCGGATGGGACAAAATACTACGTAGCTGTAAACGAATAGGCGTCTTCACCTCAGTCATTGATTTTTGCAAGATGTTGAGCTGTTAATTAAAGTATCAGCTCTGATTTCATCCCATTGAATTGAAGCTGTCGTGCAAACACAGGATCCTCAGGCATGTGTTTCCTGCATTGATCGCCTCTTAAAATGTGCAGCTGACACACGCCGTGACATACAGCAGATCACTCTTGTCATTCACTGATTCAGATGGTGCTGAACTTCAACAGGCTGAAATACTGCATAGCTCACCTTCCTGAAATCATCATGACCCATGTGAAAGATCTTCGTGCACAGTTGACATTGCAAAATGTACAGTACATACCGGAGGTCGTTCTGCTCGTGGCCATTGGGCTCGGCCTCTACACACAATGGTCGGTCACTCAAGACACGGTCTTATCCTTCATCTCCATCACGGCGCTGTTCGTGTTCGCCGTGTCTTGTGCCTTGCGCTACTACTGCGGCATGCAGCGCGCAGGGGGAGCACTATTTCACATATGGGTGGGGTGTCTTGTTGGCATCCTGGCGTTCAGCGACAGTTCAGATGTGGAGTACATCACGACGCAGGAAGCCATGGAAGCCTTATTCCTCACCAGTCTTGCCCTTGGTGCCTGCTGGCATATCCTTACTCGTCTGCTCAAGCTAACCGACCCACACCCGGGCCTTCTTGGCTCAGCTGCGGGGCTAGAGGGGATCGGTTTGATGGTGGGCGGGATGGTAGTCGGCGAATCCTTCCCAGCATTGATCCTCATGACCTTGGCCTTCATGACCCACGTTGCAGCACTTCGGCTCAAATCCACACCAGTCCTTGTCTCTCTCACGGCTTTTGTCGTCGTTTCCATCATGTACCTGTTCCCAGAGTTGTCCTTGTCGCCAAACATTTACGCCCTGGTGTGCATCGCGGGTCGGCACACCCTACCCGCGATTCTCGATCTCTACCTGCTAGGACGATCCATGCTGGAGCGCTGGCAGATGACTGTGTTTACGTTGCCGAGGATGGTAAGACACCTGTCCCTGTTAGTTGTGCTCGCACTGAACATAGCACTGGGGATCATCATCGGCAGCAGCACAACGCAGCACAAGGAGTGGTTCGTGGTGTTCCCACTGTTTTTGGCTGTGGCCGTGGTGTGGCTCCTGCTGCATCTGGCATTCTTTGCGGCGTGTTGGCAGCTCATGGGCAAGGTATTTGATTATGACTAGACTTGGCTACAAATCAGTAGTGCTGGTGTCCTTGGCATACCTCATAATTATCGTTGTAATTTGTGGCTTTACCAGACTGCAAATGGCTGAAGGAAAGTGTGGAATGTGTTTCACTTGTGCAGTGCTATTTTCAAATTGATGATAAATATTCCACAATGGTAGTAATGTAATTTGTGATTTTTTTCATTTAGATGGCTCTAACTTACTTCCAACATTAATTTTGCACCATCTGATACTTGCTTTCTGATCATTTCTTTGGACAAAAGGGATTTGTTTCCTTAGAGTTGGATGTTCATTTGTGCATATATATGCACATATACAACATATAAAGGAACATATATATATATATATATACAACATGCCAGTGTTTAGCATATTCATGCTAAAATTGCCATCAATCCTTACATTTCAGGTGACGGCATGCAACGCAGCCCATTCTAGTCTCGGAGAACCAGCGCAGAGCTACCAGCGCATCATGGCTGCTCGTGGGCTTCGCCACTTTGGCCTGGTGACGCAACGTCTTATCTGTTTGAGCCTGACCTCCACGCTGGCCCTCCTTGCCCTAGGCTGGGAGACGCGCACTCCGTACAGCCTGGCCCTCTTGTTCACAGTTCTGCCACTAGAGGCCGCCACACTCAGCCTTTTCTGGGAACTCGGGGAAAAGCTGGGTGGCACATGCACGGCATATGCTGTCATTTCACCTCTCACTTCACTGAGGTAATCATTGTGCGTTAATATAGCAGATCGAGTTATCAGAATGAAAAGGTAGGTTGGTTGTTTTATTCCAACAGTCCAACACCCTGCCAATCAGCTGTTCTGGCTCCAAGGAGTGAAAAAGGCTGCCAGCAAGTTAGAAAAGGATCAGAATACAAAAAAGCTCTAAACATGCTTGCATGACCACAGGCAAAACAAGTTTGCTGATGATCTCCATGCATGGATATATAATACGCTGTTGTGTCCAAAATATTGCTTTCCAGTATGGGGCTTCATTTCCAGTGAACTACAAAAGGACAAGTTATGTCCTGACTCACTGATTCATTTTGCCGGCGTGCCTGTGAAGTTCCCGTTGAATTCTTCAAAATGACACGTGACATGCCTGTGGAGGGGCGCACGCACCTTTGTCTGATGCAGACTGTGGGGCCCCTCTCAGTCCTGCAAAATGTGACCAGCTGAAGAGGATGTGCATCACTGGGCCCTCCTTCACTGACATGCCCTTTATAAAAGCGGTTCAGTGGGCCAGCAAATAAAACAGGGAAACTGATATATACATACTAGTAGCTAGGTGAGTCACTGGTGAGTATTTTAATTTGACTTTTTTTCTTTTTTCTTTAATCTGATTTATGTCCCTTTATCACAGACCAGAAGATGGCGCCACACTGTTGTCAGCAGGCGCTGTACAGGAAATGACGACCCGCACAATGATGATGCTCACACAGATTCAGCACTTCTTTGCCTTCCACATGCTCAACAACTTTGGCTGTGATCTCTCCACCTCAGGGGTGTCCATGGACTCATTACGGAACAAACTCAGCTCTTTCTTCGAGCAGAGGACAGCCGAGGGCCCGCGTTACGATACCTACCTGCTGTACTTCTGCGGAGATGTGTTTGAAAGTGGAGACTGGGCCCTGTCAGGTATGCACTTTAGGATTCAGATATGGCTATGACAGCAATTTAGAGATACTTCGTGCAGGTTGATCAACTCCAACAGCAAAATATTTTCCTCCTCCCAAAAAGTGTATTTCCTCCTCTGAAGCCAGTTATGAAATTTTGCATTTTCAGACACCCCCAGACACAAAGACACACACTGGCAGACACCAAGACACGCACCAGCAGACACCAATACTTGCACAGATTTTAGTCTCTTTTTTTTTTGTCTTTTTTTTTTTTTTTTTTAAGGGAGGGAGGGGAGATCTCCGTAAACATAATAATAATAATAATAATAATAATCGCATTAATATAGGCGCTTTATCCCAAATATTTTGGCTCAAAGCGCCGCGTGCTAAACCCAACACGCACGCTCACGTGAATCACACGCATTCTCTCACACACAGGACATAAACGTATTACAATCACGTGGTGCGAAGGGTCAAGCTCAGCTATTTAAATTTCGGAATTTAGATATGCATTTATTTTTCAAACTTGGTGGGCTGAACATTTCCAAAGCAGAGGGGGAGGAAGCCGGAGTACCCGGAGAGAACCCCCGACGATCGGCCCGAATGAACGGTGCCACATACGAGAAGGAAACATTCTTTGCCCCGAGTGGGGCTCGAACCCCTGACCTCTCGCATTGGTGACAAGTCTCTTAACCACTAGACCACCGACCGCCCCCCTCCCTGGCGTAACAGCAGATGCACGCTCGTGGCTTGGCCACTTCATCACTTAATGCTACACACGTCCTCCTTTTGGATCACGGACCGTTCTATGCCCTGCGTCACCCCATGAACAGCTATCACTCCATGACACTTGTTGCCTTCTGTTGTGTAATGTAAGGATAAGTTGCACAAGTACTCAGTGTGTACTCCCAGGGCGGAGATTTAGCAAGCCTGACTAAGGAGCCAGTCGGGCTTCCAACTAGGGAAGTTGAGGGAGCCCGGCAATTTTTCAAGGAGCCCGACTCTTTGATGAGAAATTTTGCTGTATCTGCGCTATTTTTAGACCAGTCTGCGCGATGATGAAATGAGAGCTCTGGACGCTGAGCCGGTCAGCGGTTTCAGCGACAGCGTACGTGTGTATTGCCGCGTATTACTAGTCCAGTGTAGGTGTGTCAGTAAGCAGAATCTACCGATCAGCCCGGGAAATATCAAGGCGCCAGCTGTGATCCGAGGGAGCCTGACATGATTTTTAGGCGCCTGGGCGCCCGCTAAAGCTCAGCCCTGTACTCCCCCTCGACCCCCTCCACCACCACCCCCAGGGCTCCCTAAAAGCCACAGACCTAAAGGGTCCACTGACCCCCAGTTCAAAATTTTAGGGGGTCTTTGTACCTCCACTTTCAATTTTAAAGGGTCAGAATCATTTCTCAAGTTTTTAGTGCATGGAATTATAAATTCAGTAAATACTGCTGAACAGAGGTGTGTGTGTGTGTGTGTGTGTGTGTGTGTGTGTGTGTGTGTGTGTGTGTGTGTGTGTGTGTGTGCAAAACTGAATTTTATCAACTTCAAATCATATAATTAAATGAAGTGGGTACAATTCAGTTTTGAAAGTTGGAAACTCCGACTTTTTGCCGCTGCTCTGTGCGTACGCACGGTAGTGCAGAGGTAGTGCGTCAAGCTAAGCACAGATCGCGTTCATAATGCTTCAACGTACCCCCTCAAATTTTTTTTAGGACGTAAATTTTTACTTCAGTGCGTAAATTACGCACAGACGCACAGTTTAGGGAGCCCTGACCCCCTTTTCTTGACAAGTCATACATTTTTAGTTGGTAACGTAACAATACAGCATTCTTATGCATTCACTTCTTTTTTCTCTCTATCATTTTCCAGATAACAAACGCTTGACTCTTGACACCCTGCTGGAGTGGTGGGACGCCAAGAATGGGACGTCAGGTGCTCGCCTCATTCTGGTTCTTGACTCAACCCATTCTTTCAAGTGGGCGCAGGAGATCAAACAGCTGCAGGACATCTTCTGTGCCGTGCAGACTTGCCGTTACATCCGTCGACCAGACGCCGAGGTGGAGGGTGGGTCCGGAAACGGCGTAGGCACGTTCACGCGAGCTTTTCTACAGTACAACACAGGACAGGAAATCAGTGTGGACTGGACCGGGAAGCAGAGACCACTGCGGGCGATTTACACCACCTCACGCTGCTGGAGTGACTTCACCTTCCATCAGCCGACACGGGACGATTATCGCCACTACTGGGATTCCAATTTCCCACGCTTCACGCGGCCACTCCTGCGTGCACTGAACATACCTGGGGTTGGCTCGCTGTTCTGTTGTTGCACTTGTTTCGGGCGCTGGCTCAGGCGATTACAGATGACTTGCTTGCCTCCGCGAGAGATTGACACTGGTCATGGCTTCAAACTCATCAAGTCGTAAAAGCTCTTGCCGTGGTGCTAGAGATGATCATTGATGGAATGAGTTGTGGGGATGCAGAGCTGTGATCCTATGCTTTTTGTTTTGTTTTGGTTTTTTAATTTGGTGCACATCCCATTTTAGATCTCAAAATCGCTCCTACTATATATATAGATAATGTGTCTGGGGTGCCATAAAAAATATACAAAAAAATTAGAATGACCACAACGACAGCAGGTCACTGAATGGAAACAACATAATATTATTGGGCTGGTGGACATCTTGTTGGTTCGTGATTCTGGCTGGTTTTGAGGCAGCCAAACTTTCGTATGGGGTGGTCACTGTCTAAGGTGGTCACTTATTTCCTGGTCATATGATCTATCTGGCACTTAAAAAAAAAGAAAAAAAAGTAGAGAAAGCAGCCACCTGTCTAAACAGGGCCCATTTGTAGAACTCGAGGTTAATTTAACCCACGGCTACCGGCCTAACCCAGACTAAGACAAAAGAAACCCCAAAACAAAATTAAATTTAAAAAAAGGAAGCGAAGAAAGAAAGATAAGAATCCTTCTATAACGGCTTAGGTACCATGGTGGAATGGACCCGCTTCCTGATAAAACAAAAAAGAACAGAAAATTTAACCCTAGAGCTAGTTTAGTTCGAGGTTAGACTCTAACCTAGGACTAAACTCCCTAACCCTGACTTTTACATGCGGGCCCAGGTCACTGTAGCTTCATCCATTGGGAAACAGGTTTGACTGTACAAAGGTGGAATTTTTTTCTTTGCTTTCTTGGTCCATTTAAACTGACTGACTGCTGCTGCCAAGAGCTCTTGGCAGTGAATGACTGCTGCACATGTACGCTATTTGCTGCACTACTGTGGATATCGTTCATCATTAAATTTCAATTTCCAGGGGTGTAGCGGTGGTCTAATAGGTAGCAAGTCAGATTTAGCTGCTGCGCTATTGAACAGCCGTCCCCAGTGTCACGGTGATGAAGCGTGGGTTCGATCCCAGGTCGAGCTTGTGATATGTGATACCGGTTTTTCCTGGCTTCCGGGCTGCTCATTGGGGGTTTCTCTCCAGGTTATCCGTCTTTCCTCCCCCTGCAAAATTGTTTTAAAAAATATTTTAAGAAACAAGGATAGGTATTGGGTGGCGCTGCACCGCGGCAACGCGCTTCCCCCGGGGGAAGCAACCCGAATTTCCTGAAAGGGATAATAAAGTAGAAAAAAAAATTACAATAAGTATGATTGAAGAAAATGCTTAGCACTTGCCACTGACCTCAACTGTCACCTGGAAAAAGGCTTGAGCCGGAAGTGCCATCGATTCAGTAGGTGCTTATAGTTATACAGTTATAGGCCCTTCATCCAGGGATAAAATCCCCCACCTGTTGGTGGAATTCCACCTTCAGCTAAAAATTTTCCTGCCCTGGAAATGCATTTCCTCCTTTGAAGCACTTAAAATCATACCAAAATGCACCAAACTGCACTTTTTCTTTTTTTTTTTCTTTTTTTTTAAAAGTTGTGTGTGCTTTGATTGTTTTCTTGTTGTTGTTTTTTTAAATTCTGTTTTTGTCATATTCTACAAAGACTGGACAATATACTTATATAACATCAAGCACCAAGCGGAAAAGGTAAGGTAAACATGAAGGAATTGCACCTATTTTAGTCTAATTGAAAAAAAAAATCATTAGCAAAACCAAACCAAAACAAAAATGTGTCTGCTTTGCAGATGTTCGCTCGTGGTTTTTTGCCACTATAGGCTACACACTTTTCCTCCTGTTGGAGCATACACCATTTTAAGTCAATTCAATTCAATTCAATTCAATTCAATTCAAACGACTTTATTGTGTCCATTAAGAAGAAATTTGTTTTTTGTTCAGGGGCATGTAAAATTTAATAAAATAAAGGGTTAATATTTCATTTACAGTAGAGCCCCCGAACTAGGGTCAGCCGCGGTGCAGCGCCCCCTACCTACCTAAGTCCTGTTTTATCCAGATTACACTCGCTATGTCTTCACAGTATCAGCAGCAGCAGGTAACAGAATTTGCTGTGGGAACAGGTTTCTCATTTTGTTTGTTACTGTCACCGTTTTCTCCACATCCTCTGAACAATGAGGGCTAAGCCACTGTCAGAGTATGTTGGGTTTTTTTCCATACGTTTTGTGTCTTTCAGTAGCTGGCTTGACTCGATGATTTACTGATGATCGGAAAAGAATCTGTTTAACACTTACTGCTGATGCGTCGCAGGCTGCGTGACTGTGGGGGGAAAAAAAAAAAAAGACAGGCACACTGTGGTACCTAAATATGGTGGCAACTGAGGAATTTTTTATTTGGTTTTTATATATGATTTAGAATTTTCAGTGGTCATTGCAGTGGGAACATAGAAAATGAAAAACATCTTCGTGTTAAAAATGTTATATATGCATTCCAGATTAAAGTTAGTCTAAACAGGATTCAGTTTTGTGAGGGTGCTTGTACAACAGATTCTCTGGTTTATGAGTGCTCTTTGAGAGTGATAAATTCAAGTGCTATCATGTGGGGATATCTATAGTACTGAATGTTTTTGTCATGCATCTTTAGTTTGTTTCTACTCTGATGTGTTTGGTTAGTTTATCGTCGTTTGTTTTGAGTGGTCAATGACAAAGTTTTGATTAAGTTATGTTTTAGCAAGGTCAGTCTTATCAGTCAGTATTCATTAGTATCAAGATGGTTTGCCTGTGATGATATGATAAAATGTGCTTGGATGTTACATGTATAATTACACTTTGATTGCTTGATAATGATTGTTTTGCATAAGTGAGCCAATCTGTATAGGTTAACTCATCGCCGACCTTGACCGCGAGCCATGGAATTCCCCCGTGACCCAGGCACTGTGTGTGTGTGTGTGTGTGTGTGTGTGTGTGTGTGTGTGTGTGTGCAACCCTTGCCAACCGGGTCGTTTTAGCAGTTTTTCGATATTTTTGAAAGAGATCTTCCTCAGATGGTTCCTAATCATGTTTGGTATGGTTTGAAAGATAATTATAAGCACTTTTATGGAAAATATTTTTGATTGGAAAAACTGGGCATAGCGGCCACAGTGAGAGCGGAGATAACCTAGGTTGTGGGTGCTTGGTAACAGCATCCTCACGCGTCTAGATGTGCGGTTGGCAACGTTGTATGCAAGAGCTTGGTGCATGGTCGTGAAAAAGTTAACCAATAGCAAAATGGCTAATACAGCGTGGAGGTAATGTGCCCCGCCAAATTCATGAAAACTATGAAACACCTTAAAATCACTCCATGAAGCAGTCCCGCTACTTAAGGCATTGGTGACCTTTTTTTCCCGAGAGCCAAAGGATCAAAGCTGCAAGAATTCCTCGTATCTTGCCAGAAAATGTGGCATTATTGTTATATATTATATATTTCAGTTTTATATCAGTCTGATGTTTGTTTTAACTCATATATCCAATCATGTATTCAGTGCTCCCAGAAGTCTGTAAACATGCAGTATTATAGAGCTTTTTTTTTTTTTTTTTTTTTCCTTTTTTAAAATTTTAGGTGTTGTCCGTGTTTGTCAAGGAAATCAAAGTGCAGTGTTTGGGCCTATGGGTGCGTGAAAATGAAGTTGTTTTGTGTGTGTTTGAAAATTTCTTTTTATGAAATGTTATTGGGAAATTTATGTGTGTGCCAGTCTCTCACACAACAGCAAACGATTTCAATATTTATTTGTACAGTATTTGGAGGTACGTGGATTCCATCCATTACCACTGGAGCCGGCAAAGAGTTGTGGCAGCACCAAAAAACCAAAAAGTATTTGGAGGTACAATTTATCATAGGTGGGGAAATGTCAAGTCATATCAAACAGGTGAGCAACTGGAGTCCAAAGGCAAATGCTCACAAGGAGTGTTTCAGCCAGATCTCCCAACCTTCTTCAGCCTGCTGAGGTTGGTGGATGGTACTGCAAGGAGTGAGCATTGCAGGCATCGTAAAATATATTTGTGACCCTCCACCACGAAATGAGTCGTCTTGTAACATGAACAAATAGCACAAGAAGACTCATTTCGTGGTGGAGGGTCACATTTTTCAAGAGAGTGGCACCACACATCAAGGTCTGCGTCATGCACAAGATAGTCAAACGACAATTTCAGAAGAAAACCAAGTAAAACACGAGTGATGCAGTTGAACAACCTAAGCCATTCCAAACCGTATTTTGTTGTACTGTATTTACTCAATTGTATAGCACAGTTTTGGCTCGGGAGTGCATGGCCTACCTTGGCATACCTTAGATGAAAATACTTGCCACCAACAAGATCTTCTGGTAGTGTAAGAGCCTAACAAATCTAGAAGCTTCTAGATGCAGTGAGCTGGACAGTACTCGCAGTATTGTAGACTGATGACAATCAAGGTTTGTCTTCCTGCAGCTGACGTTGCTGCTTTCAAATCCAGGGAAAGGTAATCTGGTCAAGCTGGTGACCTTTTTGCTGTTTGTGTGGCTTTTGGGCATTTCTCTCCCTTGGTTCATGCAGTTGGATTCTGTCCGTCTCTAGCTCTGCTCTTCATGACAAAATGATACACAATACGTTCCAGTACCGTATGTCTTTTGTCCTGAGTAGGGGCTTTTTGTCTGCTTGTCCAACTGCCGTGTGTCAGGAACTATTTTCAACTTCCGCATGTACAGTATGTGAATGTGCACACGTGTGTGTGTGTGTATGTGTGTGTGTGTGTGTGTGTGATATGATTTGGTTTGTTGTTTTTGTAACCAAGGAGAGGTGTGGAAGTTGGATCTGCGTACATGAAACCTCGTTCCTTGTAAAATAATATCAGTTTGTCAGTCAGTGGCTACCTATTGAAATGCTTGAATGGTTTGACAAAAATGGTAAAGCATCAAAAACCATCAGCCCCTTTTTGAACCCTGTGCCACGCACAACCACCCCAGCTCAAATCGGATCTACCAAATGACTCCCCACTAGAGCCACTGTAAGGCGTTTTTCGCATAAGCAGAAATGGTCCCGTGGGGGGGGGGGGGGGGGGGGTACTGCACGGTCAGGCATGATTCAGACCACTTCATGACCGCTTGTTCTGTTTACAGCAGTTATTTACACTAACAAAAACTGACACGTTTTGCTTTTAAAGTAAATTTTTAAGCAAAAGGAACCCAGAGGTCATACCTGCTTGCTCCAAAACTGCCACAGTGTCATTCTCGCTGGGGAGTTACTTTGCATGTAACAGTCGTTCTGTTGTGCAAATGTATTGTGGAAGTTGGCATTGTTTATGTACAACATGAACTCTTTTCCTTGGGGTTTTTGTGTCTTTCTATTCGTGTGATTCAGCTGCAAGTCACGAGTAACTCAAACTTTTGTTCCTGCCGTGTATCTGGCTGCGAGATCATGTTGACAAATTTCCTGCTTTGTTGCCTTTTTAAAAATGTGTGTGGTTGTCATGATAAATTATGTCTCTCTGGACTGGTTATATCATATATGGTGCCTGTTTCCGGTTGTTGTTTAAAACTGATTTTAATTTAAGGTGTTTTTGTTTTTGTTTTTTTAATGGGAATCGTACCTTTTGAGACATTTTGATTATTAAAATTTTGAAATCATGGGTTTGTGTTTTTCTGAAGAGCATGGTGCTTTTACCGTCAGACCATCTCAAGAAATTGGGCTGGGTGACATTTGCTTGTAATATAATACGTAGTGTATGAACACTTTAATTCTTACGGTTAATGAAGTTGTGAGTTGGTGTGCGTGCCTCTTTTTTTTTTTTTCCTGTTTGCCCCCCCCCCCCCCCCCCCCCCCCTCTCTCTCTCTCTCTCTCTCTCTCTCTCTCTCTCTCTCTCTCTCTCGGGGAGCCGGGGTGGCCGAATGGTAGAGCGTTGGACTTCTGATGCTCGGGTCGTGAGTTCGCATCCCGGCTGGGGCCAAATATTTGTGCTGGCTTTTTCATCGTTGCCCCGTCTTTGATATCACCCGTATATGGTGGAAAAGGACGTTAAACACCCACCCACCCCACCCTCCCCCCCCCCCCCTCTCTCTCTCTCTCTCTCTCTCTCTCTCTCTCTCTCTCTCTCTCTCTCTCTCACTCCTCTCTCTCTCCCTCTCTTTGTAGATGTGTGTTCTGATATTTGTCATTCACGTTCATTGCACAGAAAATCTCTCTTCACAAAGTGTGTCAAGTACGTCTATCTGATACTGAGTCACATTTTGATAAGTACAATGTATCTCGGCGGGATATGTATGTGATCATGATAAGCATGTAATTGTTTCCTGTGATACCAGTGTTGGTGACACACCATGCAGGCGCGTAGGAAGATGCTGAGAGGAAGGGGGGCCCACTAAGTCGGGTGAGCCATACGGCCGGGGTGAAGAAGGGAGGGGGGAGGTGAGGTGTGTGTGTGTGTGTGTGGATTGCCAAGGATTGTGTCCTGCGACAGCAGAGCGGGCTGGCCCCACCACTGGTGCGCCCCCTCTCCTCTTATCAAAAGCAAGGGGGGCCCAAAGATATTCGGGCCCCCCTTCCAAAAATCGAACGGGGGCCTGGGCCCCCAGGGCCCCCGTGGTTCCTACGCCCCTGCCATGAACCAGGAAAACTGATCTCATCAAAAGTTCCTATATAGATCAGTCCACCAGATTTTACTTATCGGTCAGTCACAGGCGTATAATAAGTAATAAGTACTGTTATGACGCCGATGCTGTGAATAAAATATAACCGCCTGTTGTTTGGGACAGGTCAGGAACCAGGAAATCTCGCCACAAGCTTGCATAGATCACATGTTCTTATCTGTTTAGCGTTGGACTCCCAATGCTCGGGTCGTGAGTTCGAATCCCGCTGGGGCCACATATTTGTGCTGACCTTTTTCTCGTTGCCCCGTCTTTGATATCACCCATACATGGTGGAAAAGGACGTTAAACTCTCAAACACCCCCCCCCCCCCTCTTATCGGTTTGTCGCAGACTTAAAGCGCTTTAGGGCGGAAAACTGTTCTGGGAAAAACGTCAACAGCTTTAAACGGATTATGCTAAACGGATTATTGTTGTCAGGTGACAGCTTGTGACCGACGCTGTGAAGGGAGGTTACATAAAGAGCTGCAGGTACATGGAGTCGACTTTTTACCACTGTCAGCTTTTTAGCGCAGGCGGGCTGGTAAACAAACCACTCATGTACTAGAATGATTTGTTGTTGTTGTTTGCTGTTGGCATATCTACCTCTCCCCCCCCCCCCCCCCCACCGACTCTCCCGTTTGGGTTTGTTTCATTTTCTCGCTTGCATTTTGTTTTTGTTCATTTATTTCGTATGTTTTGTTGTTGTTGTTGGTTTGTTTTGTTTTTGTTTGTTTGTTGTTTTTGTTTCGGTTTGGTTTGGTTTGGTTGTTTTTGTTGGGTTTTTTGTTGTTGTTTGATGGGTTTTTTGTTTTGTTTCGTTTGTTTGTTTTTGTGTTTTTTTGGGGTGGGGGGTTGTTGTTGTTTTGTTTTGTTGTTGGGTTTTTGTTTGTTTGTTTGTTTGTTTTTTTTGGGGGGTGTCATTGTGTTCTTTGGTGGTTGGGGAGGGGTTGGGGTGTGTGGTGGGGGTTTTCTTTTTTCATTGATTTGTTACTTTCATTGTTGTTGGGTTTGTTTTTGTTTGTTGTTGTTTTTGTTTTTTTTGGTGGGGGTTTTTTTCGGGGGGGGGGGGGGGGGGTGTTGTTGTTTTTTGGTGTTTTTGTTTGTTTTTGTTTTGGGGTTTTTAGTTCTTTTTGTTTTTTTTGTTGTTGTTTTTTTTTTTTTGGGGGGGGGGGGGTGGTTTAGGGTGTGTAGCGAGGGTGTTGCCATCTTTTCTTGCTGCCATGTCTGTTTGCCGCCTCAGTAATTTTTTTTTATTTTTTTTTTTTTTATCTCTTTCGTTCCCCAGAAACATTGAAAAGTAAAACCCCTGATGAAACTGCATCTGCTAATATGATTTGGGTTGGGTGGTGACTGACACGAGAAAAATACTGACGTGTTTCAGTGTATGTGCGGGCAAGTGCATATAGCTCCATAACCCCAAGGCGTCATCGCTTTGCACGTGGCACTCGGCGCGTGGAACTGAATTTAACCGGCTTACCCGTCTGCATACAAAAGAATCAGTCTATTGCATGTACGTCGCAATCGGCTGTATATGCGTGTTTCGGTGTACAGATGAACAGGTGCTTCGGTTGCAAGCAACTTAGGCCAAGAAATTCTCTCTCTCTCTCTCTCTCTCTCTCTCACAGAACATGAGCCAAACGTGTCCGATGACAAGTGTGGGTCTGCTAACAGTCGCAGCCGTGCGAGCGATGGTCTAATAAATACCAAACAGTTACAGCATACCATTGCTGATTTTGAGAGGACAGTTGACCACAAATTTGACTCGTCCATGTCCGCTGTTCGTGACCTACAACAACAGATGAAGAACATGATCAGTATAAATGTGCGTGATCTCAGAGACGAGTTTACAACTCATCTTGCCGCTCTTTTGAAGCGCATTGACTCACTGGAATCCGAAAATCAAAAACTCAAGTCTCAGATCGGGGAGCAAAAACGCACCATCAACTCTCTTCACCAGACTGCTAGACAAGTAAAGAGTGAGACAAGCTATACCCAGACTGAGAGCCACGTGCCATCCCTGCTAACTTCCAGCCAGCAAAGCTCGATCAGTACTAGTGGTGTTCAGTCTCAGTCTGACACCGGCAACACACGCGATCCTCCATGCCATGTGGATGTTGATATTGACAGTGATGCCAGGTCACCCAGCCCTGCTCTACTCCTACAGAGTGAGCCGTCGACACAGAGTGACGACACCAAACACGCTGGTGACGCAAGACCTAAACTACACATTCCCGAACGGGGGCGTGTAGCAATGATGCTAATTGGCGACTCAAATCTGAAACTTGTTGACCGCAGAAGACTAGACCCTACCGGTCAAACACACATTCGTACACTCCCAGGTGCTACTCTCAACAGTCTGCAGCAGTCTTTGACCGGATGCAAACCACGAAGTGACATTGAGAAAGTAGTGGTACATGTGGGTGGTAATGACCTTGATAGTCTCGACACAGACACTTCAGACGATCTTACAACACCACTGTCGCAGTTACTGTCTGAACTACGGCGTGTTTTTCCGTCTGCTCATATTGGTTTCACCACCATCCTGCCGCGCAAACGCATCTCTCTTGCTCGTACGAGCAATGCAAATACATTACTTGATGGTATGTGCAAGAGTAACAACTTCACCTTCCTACGCGACAATTCCTTTGTTCATCTGCAATCTGGTGCCGCCTACACAAAGTACTTTCAACGTGATGGTGTTCACCTGAACAACAGAGGACTGGCCGTGCTACTAAGATCGATCAAGGATTTTCTGTATGATCGCGGCAGTCACGGTGCGACAGGTATAGTTGTCGATGACTCTTCTTTCCCTCCTCTGAATGCCGATTACAGAAATGACAGTCATCGCTATGATCATCATCGACAAAAGAAAGTACGTCCTGACTGGTCGGAGTTGAGACGCCGTCAATCCCCACATCAAAGTGACCCGTCCGGAGATGAAACTGTGCCAACTCCTCACTTTGTAACTCACCAATATCAACATCAAAAACACCAACAGCTGCAGCACGTACATCAACATCAGGACCGACAACAGCAGCAGCAACTACATCAACATCAGAACCGTCAACAGCAGCAACAACTACATCAACATCAAGACCACCAGAAACATCAACCTCAACAACACCAACACCAACACCTTTCCCCCAGCGATCCGCATTGTGCACCACCGACTCCATTCAACGGGACTGTGGCTGACATAAACAATGTTCCTACTTTCGCCAGTACGCCATATCATCACTCTCAACAACCCCCACGTGAACACTGCCCAAACACAGAAAGTGTGCAGCAACACGGTGCCCTCTCATATCCAACCCGCCCAATGTGGGCGTCTAATTATAATCTACAACCTGCGTGGCCCCACTATCCGCCCTTCCACCCTTTTCCGCCTTGGCCCCAGTTTCACAGAGGGGGTTGGTTTCCTCCCCTGCAACCTGTCATGTAGGCTTCCAGATGTGACTGTTTTTCCTGACTGTACTGTTTTACTGTGAGTGATGACCGGGTGTGATTTTGACACTCTAAGCATACCCATTTCGCTGATCCTTTCAAAAGGGTTTCTCAGTTTGCCTTTTTTTTTTTTTTTTTTTTACTCTGTTTGTATTCTTGACTCTCTTTCTATTTGTTGTTTTTCTTGTCTTTAACCATTTTTTCTTTTCTTTTCTCTGTAGCCGCTTTCATTTTGGATTATTATTTTTTGTTCATACTCTGTATAATCCCTTACACAGCTACGTGTCTAGTTATTAGCCTCTAGGTTTAGTTGCTTTTATTTGTCTTTGTATTCCCTATATTCTCATTACTACTTTGCTCTAAAAGTGTACTTTTGGCGTTGATATACTTGTATTTTTGCCGCTACTATTTTGTAGTGTTTGCTGGATTTGTGTCTTTCTATTAACATGTCATCTACAACCAAAACTGAATTAGACGGTTTCAGTATCGGACATCTTAATGTGTGTCATTTACAGAACAAAGTACCTGATATTACGGTACTTCTCAATCGGTCACCGCCATTGCATCTTCTGGGGCTCAGTGAAGCGCGATTATCTCCCGATATCAGTGATAGCTGTCTCAGGATCTCAAATTATTCTATCATCAGAAGAGATGCCTCCATGCCCCAACACACGGGCCTTGCCATTTACCTTCACGATACCATCCGTTGTAATACGCGTAGACGTGTGGATCTAGAGTCTAAAGTAGTAGAGAGTATCTGGTTAGAAATAAAAGTTTCTGATAACTCAACTCCTCTTCTGGTAGGGAATGTATATCGCAATCCTGCTGCCAGTTTTGACTGGTACAACGAATTTATGTCAATGATGGATAAAGTACACGACTCAAATCCCAAAGCGAATGTGGTTATATTAGGTGACTTTAATATCAACCTTTTCAAGTCCAATCCATCCTGGGAATACACGATCTCATTATTTGGCTTACAACAAGTTATCACCTCGCCTACCAGGGTTACTCCATCTTCTTCGTCTTTAATTGATCATATCTATACTAACAATACTACCATCGTGAAAAATCCTACTGTACCTGTATTTGGTATTAGTGACCATTACCCTGTGATATGCGAGGTTCCTCTTAAAATAAATAAACCTAGGAAGCACAAACACACGTTCATTATGTACCGATCATTCAAAAAATTCTGTAAAAGCTCCTTCTTGAATGATCTTCATGCTGCACCGTTTAATGACGTCCATAATTGTTCAGATCCTAATGAAGCAATGGCTTTGTGGTACAAACTGTTTCTCCATATTCTCAATAAACATGCCCCCTTAAAAAAGAAACGTGTAAAAAAACAAGTCAAGCCTCAATGGCTTACTAAGGAAATCATGCAGGCCATGCAGTACAGGGATGAGCTCAAATCAAACAAACTGTATGATGAATTCAAAAAGCAGCGAAATCGTGTAAGAGCTTTGGTTAGGAAAGCAAAAAGAGCTTTTGTTAGAGAGCTAGTTCAAGATGGCAAGAATGTATCTTCTGTTTGGCGCGCTATGAATATCCTCACTAACCGTACAAATCAAAAATCAGCTGACTTGCCTACTGAGTTTACTCCAGATACATTCAATGACCACTTTCTGTCAGTAGCTGATTCCCTCTCAACCCAGAACAGTAATGATCCCTCAGCTTTTATCTGTTCTGATATTCTGAAGCAGTTTTGCCAAGAAAGAACCGGCGGCAAACAACCATTCTCAGTCCCGTTAATGACGGTATATGAAGTTGGAAAACATATAAACAGTTTGAAAAACAAACATCATCAGGTTGTGATGGGATCAGTGCGGAAATATTAAAACTATCATTACCATACACAGTAGACTCCTTAACATATATTTTTAATCTATGTATCCAGAAAAGTGTTTTTCCTGATGACTTAAAGATCGCCAAGGTTATTCCACTTCCAAAAACAAAGGTCAAGGATGATCTCAACAACTATAGACCAATCTCCATCCTTTCTACAATATCAAAACCCCTTGAGAAACACGTGTGCAAGCACTTGACAAACTACCTTGAGAATCACGACCTGCTGTATCCCCTTCAGTCTGGATTTCGCGCATCACACTCGTGTCAGACATGTGTGACGCGGATTACAGACAAATGGCTTTACTCTATAAATAATTCAGAGTTGTCAGGAGCTATTTTCCTGGATCTTAGGAAAGCCTTTGATGTTGTCAATCACTCAATCCTGTTGAAGAAGTTGCATTTGTATGGACTAAATTCATCAGCATGTCTTTTCATAAAATCCTACTTAGAAAACCGTAAACAAAGTGTACTCCTAAATGGGAATTTTTCGTCCCAAGGGCATATTCGTCATGGGGTCCCCCAAGGATCGGTGCTAGGACCTCTGTTATTCTCCGTCTTCATAAATGACTTGCCAATGCATATTTCTGATAAGTCAGTGCTATGTGACATGTTTGCCGATGACAGTACTCTGCATGTGTCAAGTAAACAAGTATCCCAGATCACTGAATCTCTCCAGCAGGGTCTAAATGACGTTTCCTCCTGGTGTTCATCTAATCATATGCATATCAATCCTAACAAAACAAAAAGCATGTTGATTACAACCCGCCAGAAACACCAACTCTCTCCTCCACCTCTCAAACTTACCATTGATCATGCTGAAATTAAACAGGTCTCGGAACATAGGCTACTAGGTGTGATTGTTGATGACCAGCTAAAATGGAAATCACACGTTGACCACGTTTGCAGGACAGTAGCTAAGAACCTTTACTTATTATCTAAACTGAAAATCTATATGGACTGTGACCATCGCAAGCTCTTCTTTTTTGCCCATGTGAAACCCCACATAGATTATGTTTCTAATGTATGGGACAGCTGCAGTCAAGTTCACTTATCTAAACTCAACTCCTTACATAGAAGATCAATAAAACAAGTTCACCCCCTTTCTACCATTCCAACGGACCAAAGATTCAAACAGCTCGGGATTCTGTCTCTGCGCAGTCAACATATCCTGAACAAATGTCTACTTGTACATAGTACCATTCACGGGAATGCCCCGTCATACCTTAAATCACTCATTAAACAACCGACACATGCCATTAGAGGAATGAGAAACGGTTGTATACCACTCCCACTCCCTAGGATAGACATATATAAAATGAGTTTTGCTTTCTCTGGGCCCACAGTCTGGAACTCACTACCACCAAGTCTAAAAATTATTCCGTCACGTTCCACTTTCAGAAAAAGACTGTTTTCCCATCTACTTGAAACTGAAACACTGAACCAGACGTTTACTTCTCGGTAATAAGAAAGTTTCTTTCAAGTGTCCATTTTGGTGTATAATCTGAACAACCATGTCAGGTGTGTGTGTGTGTGTGTGTGTGTGTGTGTGTGTGTGTGTGTGTATGTGAAGGAGAGTGAGAGAAAGATTTTTTTTTTTTTTTTTCTTTCGAGTAATTTTTTTTTTCTTTATTTTGCCTTTTTTTTTTTTTTTTTTTTTTTTTCTTGTATCTCCCTTTAATCTTGCCATTGTAGTCTTTTGTTTTTGTAGCAACGGCTGATTGAAAAATAATCATTTTTGGTTAAATCACTTCCGTTGGAAAATAAAGTTCGTTCGTTCGTTCTCTCTCTCTCTCTCTCTCTCTCTCTCAATATATATATATATATGTGTGTGTGTGTGTTACGGGTAAGTGCCTTTTTTAAAATACCGGAGGTATGAACTGCCCGCTTCTCAGTTTAAGATGCAAGGTTACCGTGAAATATGCATTGGACACACACAAAAAGACTTTTTTGGAAGAAAATAAATGCAATTTACACATTGTTCATCTGACACACACACCAAAACAAGTTATTTCAATTCAAACAAATTTATTGTGTCCTTACAGAAAAACATGCCTTCGGTAAAGTTTTTTAAAAAAATAAGTGATTTACACATTGTACGTCTGACACACACAGAAGAACTTTTTTTTTAAAGCAATTTACACATTGCACAGTTCACACACACACACACACACGTTAAGTTTTTTTTTTAATTAAAAAAAAAAGTTTCATTCGATCTACCGATCCCATTAATATTTTAGACGGGATCATGATACCAGGCCCTTTCTTCCTTTCTATCCAAGCCCTCACTTTTTTTGCCTTTGCCTTAACTCTATCGTCAGCATCACTGCGTGCGTATGTCAGTCTCTTTGGGGCGAAATTAATGAGAAAAGGGCTTGCATTATCGATTGTGACGGAGCTAGCGGTTAACGCCTGCAGCTAAATCATGACGTTGCAGGCAGCCACTAGTGTGCACGGCACAATGTGCAACAGAAACACGTGCTGTACGGTAATGATAGAGCAGGCCGCTCAGACCCCGTAGGTTACAGACACAATCCTGAGTCATAAACTCTGTCGGTGTAAAGTCATCGGTTAGATGTCAGACGTGCATTCAGTCAGTCAAGGTGAAAAGTCAGACTGACTGAGAAGTGGCACAGTTAGAGAGGGTGGGTGGGTGTTTGGGCGTTTAACGTCCTTTTCCACCACATACGGGTGATACCAAAGACGGAGCAACGATGAAAAAGTCAGCACAAATATTTGGCTCCAGCCGGTATACGAACTCATGACCCGAGCATTAGAAGTCCAACGCTCTACCATTCGGCAACCCCGGCTCCCCGGCACAATTAGAGAGAGAGAGAGAGCAATAACTTCAAAAGAGAGAAAGAGATCATGACAATTACAATGAATCTCTATTTACCAACCGTGGTAGAAGTTTTAACACAAAAGGTCAATTTTCTAACCTGCCTTTGTTGCAGTTACGCCATAACCAAAATCAACTGCTACTTAATAACTATAAAGAACGAAACTGAAAAGCAAACCACACACACACACACACACACACACACACACACACACACACATCGCTGGTGCCAGGGATCATACACACTGTTGTCGATGCACTTTCAAAGAATAACTGGAAGAGCAAATTATGCAGTAAAATTGCAAGACTACTATAAACGATTACATACATATAATAAAGCATGCACAGAGAGAGATGTGTGTGTGTGTGTGTGTGTGTGTGTCAGTGTGTGTGTGTCAGTGTGTGTGTGTGTGTGTGTGTGTTCAAGTTGTGTGTGTGTGTGTGTGTGACGGTGTGCATCTGTCTTTGTGTGTGTGTGTGTGTGTGTGTGTGAATTTTACAAACACCAACGAATTTTTATTTTGTTTCATCCTCTCTTCGTTTTACGCACGCCAGGGTAGTAGTGGCCGGTTGACAGTTTAGCGAAACACGTACGTCAGCAGACTTTAATGCGATCAGTGCATTTACATTTACAGCCCAACGAAAAGTTGTAGATACATTGCGTAGACACAGTCGGTAGATCCGCTCCACTATTGTTGTGAGAATGTCAGGTGATGCGGTGTCAGTCACACCCTACAACACTGAGCAGTCAACAGGACAGACGATCCGTCTAACGTGCAGACAGTCACGAGAAGAAAATGATGCAAATCCGCATCGTCGTGTTGCCTATCACGCCATGTCATTCTGCTTTTGTTCACTGACGGGGTGTAAAGTCAAAATGGATGCGGGTGTTTCCGGTGCTACGCTGCTTCAAAACTAGCACCGCCAGGGCAGAGTGTTTCCAAAAGGCGGCACCGAGTGTTTCCGTTTTTTTATTTTGAGTAGCACTAAGTGTTTCCAAGAGACTTTGGTCAGTCGGCGTGAAACAAAGAAAGGGGACCTTTTCTTAACCAGACAGTGACTTTGACTAACGCGTTACAACAATGCAAAGACAAGTGCCGCATGCTCCTTTAAACACACACACACACACGCACGCGCACACACACACACACACACACACACACACACACACTGACACACACACCCACGCACGCATGCACAAATAGTTTTGCGTGGAAGAAATCATCGTGAACAATGTATGAAGCTGACTGAGTAGTACCCACCACACCCCGTGTTTCAGTGTTGCTTTTCACACTCACACACACACACACACACACACACACACACACACAGCCGTAGCACAGCTCCTAAAAGTGCTCCGGCCATAAAGAAATAAATAAAAAGGTACGGTCCCTGGCCATTATCTTCTCCTCAACTTCAACGGAAAACAAAAGAATTACTAGTTACTTGTTTGAACGGGGAAACGCAAGTTAAAATATATTTTGATGAAGAGGCTTTATTTTGAAAGAACTTTTGCTTTAGAAACCCTCCTGACTGTACTCATGAAGACCAGTTGGGTTTGTTTGGGTTTTTTTTGTTTTTTTTTTGCCAAACAGTGGTCCGGCCATGGCCGGAGTGGCCGGTAGGGCTGCTACGGCCCTGACAGACACGCAAGCTGTAAGCAATCAACGTACGATACTCTTAACGCGCAGACAATCGCGTGAGGAAAATGATGCAAGTCGTGGAATGGATCCTGGTATTGTGTGTCACGCCATTAGATGTCAGTAACAGCACATGATTTTTGCTTACACTAATGCGGAATACGTGGTGTACTGCATTTGCAACAAAAGATTTCAATTATAGGCGATGTCTGCAGCACATGCACACAGACACACACACGCACGCGCGCTCACACACACACACACACACGCACACTCTCTCTCTCTCTCTCTCTCCCCGAGGCTCTCTCTCTCCGAGGCTCTCTCTCTCTCTCTCTCTCTCTCTCTCTCACACACACACACACACACCGGCACACACACACACACACACACCGGCACACACACCGACACACACACACACAAACCGACACACACACACACACATACACACACACACACACACACACAGCATGTCAGTTACAGCCTCCTCCTCTGTCTTGCCAGAAACCGTGTGTGTGTGTGTGTGTGTGTGTGTGTGTGTACTACGAACGGCGCGCCGCGGCCACTTTCCAGTACCCAGACCAGAACCAGTGTACTGAGAACTGACTAATTATTTATCAACATGTAGGACGTATCAGCCGAGAAAACCGGAATGGCCGCACACCCAGGGAGTGGCACACCTACGCAAAACCACCATTGTATGGTACTCGCCTCCAACGCCACCATCAGTATTGATCCGGTCTAATGAGTGAAAGCGGCTACAGCGTTACCTATGGCACGCGGCAGCTCAGTGGTGTCAACTTCGTGTTTACGCGGTTAGAGTTTCAACAGCCCGCTTGCATGTCATCATCTCCATACAGAAGCTTTTAGGGAAGTAGTAGACTACTTAGTGAACTTTAGAAGCACCCGGATAACGAATTGCGTTTCGTTTCGTTTTATCGGGGTTAGAGGTAGAGTGCTGTTGTTTGAACCATCTGGTATGTGTTTGGAAGTTGGTGAATTTGTCTGACTGGTGTGTGTGTGTGTGTGTGTGTGTGTGTGTGTGTGTGTGTGTGTGTGTGTTGTTGTTGTTGTTGTTGTTGTTGTTGTTGTTGTTTGCCACCAAGAGGAACCAAAAGTGGTCTAACTCATATTCTCATCAATATATATATATATATTTTTTTTTCTTTTTCTTTTACAATACAATAGAAAACACCACAGTGTGTGCAACAACACATGGTTACAATACTATACTGACAAAATTACAATAGTGAACACAGAGACAGATTACAATGAAAACACTATGAACAGCAATAGCGCACACACACACACACACACACACACACACACACACACACACACACACACACACACACACACACACACACACACACACACACATACACACACACACACACTTGACATTATGTACTTAATGAACACTGGCGATGGAGGGACAAGTCAGTTTTGATGAACAAAAGTTTATGTGGGCGATGCGTGGTTGGACCTTTGATCGAAGTCTCCCGTCATGGGTGAGTTAAACCCGCAAATAGTCAACTGACCAAACACAGCGGACCCAGGCGAGCTTGTTGAGAGAGAGAGAGAGTTTGTATGTGTGTGTGTGTGTGTGTGTGTGTGTGTGTGTGTGTGTGTGTGTGTGTGTGTGTGTGTGTGTGTGTGTGTGTGTGTGTGTGTGTGTGTGTGTGTGTGTGTGTGTGTTTGAGGGAGACAGAGAGAGAGAGAGAGAGAAACATGTTTACGCTAGCACCCACCGTGTTTGCGTTTGATGTCTTGCCAACAAGGCTGCTACTGTAATTGACATACATTCTCTGTGATGGTTGCGTTGTTGTTTACGCTGATGTCGGTGTTTCCCAATCAGTTGTTTTCGTGATGGTCGTGATTTTGGCCCGTGTTGGTGGGGGGGGGGGGGCATGGTTGTAGTGGTGGGGTGGGGGTAGTGGTGGGGCTGTCTTAGTCGTCTCGCGGTAATATTTTGTCCTGAAGCTGTTGTTCGACCTTGTTGGTTAATATCATATGCGTTTGCATAAACAGGCCGGTGTGTGTGTGTGTGTGTGTGAAGGGGGGGGGGAGGGGAGGGGGGACTGAAGGAGGATTGGGGTCGTTATGGCGGCGGTGGTGGTATCAGTCCTTCTTGTCGGGATTACTTTTTCTCTTGTTGTTGTTGTTTGACCTTGTTCGGCAGCTGAACTGCGTCTCCACTTTGAACTAACCGGGCCATCGAGCTATAACTGTGCTGGAATTCATTATCACCATCGAGCCAATATGCAGGTTGTGTTGGTCACACCAGCACATAGTAATTGTTTATCTCACCTATGCTTGTAACATGCCATCCAGTTTTTCATCCAGTGATCCTAGTGCACTGTTGCGGAGCTAACACTGAGAAAGTGCATGAGACTGAAGTGCTAGCAATGCATGTGTGTGTGTGTGTGTGTGTGTGTGTGTGTGTGTGTGTGTGTGTGTGTGTGTGTGTGTGTGTGTGTGTGTGTGTGTCTGTGTCTGTGTGTCTGTGTCTGTGTGTCTGTGTCTGTGTGTGTCTGTGTCAGTCATTGTCTGTGTACACTGAGAAAGGGGGTTGTAACTGAACTTGTCAGTCAAGACCAAAAGAACCCATCCAATTAACACTCTTAATAAGCGTTTCATTCGCAATGCCGGCCTACGTGACCACACTGACGTTCCGTCATTGCCCAAATCTGTTCGGGTTACCATACATCTCTCCGTACACACATAGTTATCTCGAAATCTTTAAGAGGAATTTTCAGACGCAAAAACATCCATGGCACCATTCGCGGACATACTAGGCTACAAATAACTCTGAACTTCTGTTCGCGTCCATACAGAGAGTCTAGTTACAGGATGTTTATGTTAGCCTACAACAATGTCACAGCCGGACTGAGCAAGTGGTTTTTGACCTGCTTTGTTTGGAACCCGGCTGTTCATTTCCCAAGCTCGCATTCTTCTGGTTTTTCCGGCCGGGTTGAAGACTTTTGATCAAGTATTGTATGGAACAGAAATATTCATGAAAAAGTTTAGTTTTGCTGTTATTGCGCAGTTTTCGATCGCCGCTGTTATTCTTGTGCGCAACAGTAGGCTAGTAGTTGCAGTAGTAAAAGTAGCAGTAGCAGTAGAGGAAGAAGTAGAATTAGTAGCAGCAGTTGTAGTCAGTAGTGGTCGTCAGGCAGTAGGAGCAACAGCAGCAGAACTAGTGGTAGTAGTAGCAGAGTAAGAGTAGAAGAAGTAGTCGTCACGGTAGTAGCAGTAGTCAGGTAGTAAAAGTAGCAGTAGAAGTCAGTAGAAGAAGTACTAGTCACTCAGTCCAGTTGGGGTGTCAATGTCAGTCATTATGACTGATTGTGTGGCTCCCTGTTTACTGGCCTTGCGGCAGTGGACCTGAACCTCATCGCTCTGGTCACTAGGTCAGTCACTTGTTGATTTATATGTGCGTTTA
>JACVVK020000379.1:277500-280000 GCA_018292915.2 Batillaria attramentaria
GCAGAGATGGAATTAGCCTGTTTAAATGTTGCCTCGACATTGTCAGACGACGGCATACATAGACATGACTGATAAACACAGTGTGAAGTTAAACCGTTATGAGTCTGTTGAGAGCGCAGCGAGAACCGAACAACTTCATTATCATCTTCCTTGTCGTCTGCATCTCCGACGTCTTCAAAGAGTTGTTTGTTTGAACAGTCTACACACTAAAACTGAGGAGAAAAGAGTCCAGAATGAACACTCTAAAACTTCAGTTCGCTAGGATCATGATCTGAGAGTAGGCCTATACAATTCTCTGTTTAAGTGTGTGTGTGTGTGTGTGTGTGTGTGTGTGTGTGTGTGTGTGTGTGTGTGTGTGTGTGTGTGTGTGTGTGTGTGTGTGTGTGTGTGAGAGAGAGAGAGCGTGGTTCGTTGTTGTTGTTGACATTGTTGTTTGTCGCTAGTGTTGAATATGTCTGGTTGTGTTTCGTTCTTGACTCGTCGCTTTATGCTGTGTTGTACGGCAGTGATCCCTTTCTTTCTTTCTTTCTTTTTTTCAATCAGTTTGCTTCTTTTCCCCCCTCCCACAGTCACAGTGTTGTCAGAGTAACAATTGTTCCATGTAAGAATTTTACCCGATGCCTACGTGACCGCAATCACGATCGGAAATGTCTTGTACGTCTCGGAAGACCCAGTGACAGTCGCGTGGGTAGCTTGTGTTCAAATGCTCACGAAGACGTGACGAACGCATAGTCTAAGGATGAAACGCACATTGCGTAGGGAGAGAGCTAGTGCGTGTATATCATGTGTCATACTTGTCAGGCAGGTTGACGTACGGTTGTCAGGCAGGTTGACGTACGGTTGTCAGGCAGGTTGACGTACGGTTGTCAGGCAGGTTGACGTACGGTTGTCAGGCAGGTTGTCAGCTCCACCGTAGTTCGGTAAAAAGAGTCCACAAGCGAGGCGGTCGGTGATCTAGTGGTTAAGACTTTGTCACCAATGCGAGAGGACAGGTTCCAGTCCCACTCATGACTGTGTTTACTGCCCGTCCCCAGTATGTATAGATTTTATTTGTTGAGATTTTCAAAACTGTGCTTGCTCCTCAGCTGTGTCATGTCCGCTATGCCCTTGCCATCTTTTAGTTTAGATTTCTTAGTTTAGTTGCATAGTATTAGACTTGGACATCACACATTACTTTAGGATCTGTGTTTAATATGTATGGATTTATATGTCTAGATAAATTAATGTGTGTGTGTGTGTGTGTGTGTGTGTGTGTGTGTGTGTGTGTGTGTGTGTGTGTGTGAGCCAGAAGAAAATTTTCTGCCATCGACAGACAATAAAGTTATATTGAATTGAATTGAATTGAATTGAAGAATTTTTCTCGGCTATTCGTATGTGGCACCGTTCATTCGGACAGACCGTCAGGGGTTTTCTCCGGGTACTCCGGCTTCCTCCCCCTCTGCTTTGAAAATGTTCAGCCCACAAAAATAAAATAAAAAGAAATGCAAATCTAAAATTCCGAAACTTCAATTGCTGAGCTGCCCCTTCACACCATTGTATTGTGTTGGTGTCCAGTGTGTAAGGGGGGGGGGGGGGGGGGGGGGAAAGAGAGGGGTGGGTGGGTGTTTGGGGGTTTAACGTCCTTTTCCACCACATAGGGTGATATCAAAGACGGGGCAACGATGAAAAAGCCAGCACAAATATTTGGCCCCAGCCGGGATCGAACTCAAGACACGAGCATTAGAAGTCCAACGCTCTACCATTCGACCACCCCGGCTCCCCAGTGTGTGAGAGAATGCGTGTGATTCACGTGAACGTGCGTGTTGGGTTTAGCTCGCGGCGCTTTGAGCCAAATAATTGGGATAAAGCGCCTATATTAATGCTATTATCGTTATTATTAGTGTCATGGGTTTCTATACACCTTTTTTTTAATTACCCCCCTTTTATTATTTGACGTAGCACTGTGTATGCATATGTGAAACTATTCATCCCATGAAATAGCACGGTGTCAGAGGGTGTTAACGTCGAAATCAGAAATAATCAATTTGAGACTTTTTTTTCCCAATTCACTGGCAATTATCCAGAACGGAAAACGTGTACTGCAACCAGCAAACTGGCTACGGCAGCAGATTTATTCGTGAACCCAATACATTTATGTGTCTATCGCTCCACACCAACATTAGATATAAATAAAATGTAAACCGGTGAAGCACATGACCCGAAGACCCCGTACAAAATTGTATTGTTCTCAAAGACTGAAATAGTCTTTGTTTTTTTGTGCTCCAAAACGTTGAGGTAGTTTGATGGTCGGTGATCTAGTGGTTAAGAGACTTGCCACCAATGCGAGAGTTCGAGGGTTCGAGTCCCACTCGGGGCAAAGAATTTTCCCGCTCGTACGTGACACCGTTCATTCGGGCCGATCGGCGGGGGTTCTCTCCGGGTACTCCGGCTTCCTCCCCCTCTGCTTTGGAAATGTTCAGCCCACCAAATTTGAAAAATAAATGCAATTCTAAATTTTGAA
>JACVVK020000379.1:285000-340000 GCA_018292915.2 Batillaria attramentaria
CGCAGGATGCCATTCCTCAGAAAGAGAGAGAGAGAGAGAGAGAGGTTCTCCAACTGCCTAAGGCTGCTTGTTATGTTACTTTTCCTTCCTCTTTGCTTTGTTTCGTAAAATTCTCGTCCTTCGGGATTTTTGTTTGTTTTGTTTTTAATATAACCAAAACGAAAACCAAACTACGTTCAGCTGCACTGTACATACAAATTTCAAGGAATAAGGAACCACTGAGTGTGTGTAGGACATAGCCACAGTGTCTCGAGGTGATGTACATTTTATGGCATACGTTTGTCTGTTGTTGTTGTTGTTGTTGTTGTTGTTGTTGTTGTTGTTGTTGTTGTTGTTGTTGTTGTTGTTGTTGTTGTTGTTGTTGACCCGACACCGCCCGCACAACATTTTTAGGTTTTATTGTTTTATCCAATGAAACACATGGCAGTATAATTATTGTTGTTGTTGTTGTTGTTGTTGTTGTTGTTGTTGTTGTTGTTGTTGTTGTTGTTGTTGTTGTTGTTGACGACCCGACAACGCCCGCACAACATTCCTAGGTTTTATTGTTTTATCCAATGAAACACATGGCAATATATTGTTGTTGTTGTTGTTGTTGTTGTTGTTGTTGTTGTTGTTGTTGTTGTTGTTGTTGTTGTTGTTGACCCGACACCGCCCGCACAACATTCCTAGGTTTTATTGTTTTATCCAATGAAACACATGGCAATATATTGTTGTTGTTGTTGTTGTTGTTGTTGTTGTTGTTGTTGTTGACCCGACACCGCCCGCACAACATTCCTAGGTTTTATTGTTTTATCCAATGAAACACATGGCAATATAGTATTATTATTATTATTATTGTTGTCGTCGTCGTTGTTGTTGTTTTCAGGAATTATTATGTAATGTTAACTCTTTCCACACTAACGCAACCACCACACGTCTGACACAAGCTGCCTGGATCCCGTGGTGACATTGCACCGTGTGGTCCAAATGATTTCATATTTTTCAGGGAAAGATGTTGTACTTTATTTACTTTGCCATCACCTTCAGCGGGTTGTCAAGGAAACCTGACAGCAGACATGTTGGAAAGGGAGGTAAACTGTAAGCACACTCTATCGACTATAATAATAATAATAATGAGGATTGTATAGGCGCTTTACCCAGTTTCATGAATCGGCTCAAAGCGTCGCGAACTGAACCCAACACGCACGCTCACGTGAATCACACGCATTCTCTCACACAATGGGCATTATACACATTACAATCACGTGGTGCGAAGGGTCACCTCAGCTATTTACATTTCGGAATTTAAAATTGCATTTTTTTTTTTTCAAATTTGGTAGGCTGAACATTTCCAAAGCAGATAGTCGTAGCTCGGTTAAATATTAAGTTGATTTAAGGCGCCTAGAGCTTGGCCGCCGAGGATAGGCGCCCTATCATCATCATCGTCGTCGTCGTCGTCGTCATCATCACAGTCATTACGTTCCGTCGGCAGTACTCTAACAAAGTGAAGCGAAACAAGAATGAAATCAAAATCGATGGTGCACTTATTAAATTCACGACTATTGTGACTTCCTACAGGACATCCTGCACTGGAATTTAGTGCTAAAGCAGAGTAGTTTATCTGGAAATGGCCAGCAGCATATGTTACGTAAACCTACAATAGATGACACGAAAGTCGGTTATCAGATTCTACTAGAGTGGGAATGATGGCGGACGGGACCGGAAAGTATTCATCCAAAACAATGGCCCAGCAACCTATATACAGAGATGTACGCGAGTATGTTGCACGTAAGGTCCACGTGGAGACCACGGAGAGCCGTGGTAGCTTAGCTGTAGTGGGGTTCCTAAGAGCAGTTTAGTATTCTCAAGGGTTTTTTTTTTGGTTGTTGTTGTTGTTGTTGTTGTTGTTGTTGTTTTTTAAGTGGGTGGGTGAATTTGTAAGGACTTTACGTTGTTGATGGTGTTTTGTTTTTGTTTTGTTGTTTTCTTTTCTTTTCTTTCGTTTCGTTGCGTTTCATTTCGTCTCGTTCTGTTTCGTTTCGTTTCGTTCCGTTTCGTTCTGTTTTCTTCTGTTTCGTTTCGTTTTGTTTCGTTCTGTTTTGTTATGTTTCGTTTCGTTCTGTTTCGTTTCCTTCCGTTTTGTTCTTAGTTCTTCGTTTCGTTTCGTTTTGTTTCGTTTCGTTTCGCTGTGTCGCGTTGCGTTGCGTTCTGTTTCGTTTCGGCGTTTCGTTCCGTTTAGTTCTTCGTTCTGTGTCGTTCTCAGTGTTTCGTTTCGTTTCGTTTGTTTTTATTTCATTTAGTTTGGTTGGTTGGTTGGTTGGTTGGTTAGTTGGTTTGGTCTGGTTGTACTTTGTGTGTCAGTGTGTGTGTGTGTGTGTGTGTGTGTGTGTGTGTGTGTGTGTGTGTGTGTGTGTGTGTGTGTGTGTGTGTGTGTGTGTGTGTGTGTGTGTTATCTGGCTGCGGTTTTGTGTGTGTGTTTTGTCCACCACAAAGATAACTTCAAAGACGCGGGCAACGTGGGCGAAGAAGTCAGGTACGGGCAGCTCTTTGTAATTAACATGGTGGGATTTGAACTCAAGTCGGCAAAGTTTTAGTTGCCAGGTGAACAGCGTAAATGGGCCGCCCCATATCCTTCAACGCCTTTTGTTTGAACGTGACTTTAACAAGATCCCATTCAAAAGGTTATCCGAGAACACTCCATTTGCTCCGCGCGTAGACTAATTAAATTTTAAGTATGCAGGCGCATTACCCTAAAACTATCACGAACAGCCACCGCATCTCCGGCGAAAGCGGGCTGGTAAAACATCTGAATACACGTGGCCGCCACACGGTCACAAAACACCCCGCTGTGACTATTCAAGAACATTTCATTTACACGAAAAAAGTAATCAAATTCGAAAATGACTGACGCACAATACCCTTGAACTACCGCGGTCGGCCCCTCTCGCTCGACATCGACCCTGAACGCGGCACGTGACCGACAAAACTCCATTGTTTTGCGGATCACACTTTGAGCGGAAAAACCGACCCCAGGCGAACAAACGAAACCCACTAATGACGCGCGCAACAGCTGTGCTGGTCGTTAAATTGTCACAGGGATGTTTTTCGCGAACGCTTTATTAATGGTGCTTCCCGCTTGCGCTGCTGCTGTTGTTGCTGGAAAACACCGTTGGTCGTAAGAGTTGTTCAGGCCCCGTATGTAAAAGTCTAGCCCCAGGCTAGAGTCTAACCTCGAACTAAACGAGCTCTAGGGTTACATTTTTCTGTGTTTGTTTGTTTGTTTGTTTGTTTTTTAATCAAGAAGCGGGCCCATTCCAGCAAGGTGCCTAAGCCGTTATATAAGGATTTTTTTCTTTCTTTCTTTCTTCGCTTCCTTTCTTATTCAAGTCAATTTTGCTTTTGGGTTTCTTTTGTCCTAGTCTGGGTTAGGCCCGTAGCCGTGGGTTTAATTAACCTCGACTTTTACATACAGGCCCAGGAGTTTTTCATTGTTCCCAGTACTCTAGTGAGGTGGTTGTATTATTGTTTGGTGATGAGTCATGCAGTAGCTGCGTGATGCGAGTGGTTGTTGGAAATAAATCATAATGTACTTGAGAAAGAGAGTTCCCAGTGCACTATTGTGGTGACTGTGCCATTGCTTTTGATGGCTGTTGAAAATAAATAATCAGAGAGATGATGATGATGATGGTGAAACCTTTTTTCAGGATAGACTTGTTAGGCACTGGCCTCTCTTACACACTGTCCTGCTAACACTACCATAGACTATCCAACTAAGTATTAAGACTACATTAAACCGGAGTCTTTGAGGCAAATTCAAGAGGTTAGTACAAAACTAGCGAGCAAGTGCAACAAAACATTTAAGAAAAGGTGTGTGTGTGTGTGTGTGTGTGTGTGTGTGTGTGTGTGTGTGTGTGTGTGTGTGTGTGTGTGTGTGTGTGTGTGTGTGTGTCAGAGAGAGAGAGAGAGACTCGGAGAGAAAGAGAGAGAGACTCGGAGAGAGAGAGAGAGAGAGTAAAGGGTGGGAGGGGGGGGGATAACCGGCGTCCGTTTCCACTATGTATGGATGATATCAAAGACGGGGCAACGAGAAAAAGGCCAGCACAACTTGAATATTTGGCCCCAGTCGGGATTCGATCTCACGACCTGAGCATTGGAAATCCACCGGTCTACCATTCATCTATCCTGCCTCAGAGAGAGAGAGAGAGAGAGAGAGAGAGAGAGCAGATCAATAGATCAATTAAAACTTAATGTTTTTCAAAGGAAGAAGTGTTGACACAGCCATTCACGTTTGCATGGGCGTACCTGTCGTTGCTTTCGAAAATACACGAGGAACTATCGTGTTGCACGAAACCTCGGTGAAAATGATACGAAAACGAGGAAAGGACGAAACGAGTTTAGCTTAAATATCAAGCAAAACATTGGAACACACACGCACGCGCACGCACGCACGCACACACACACACACACACACACACACACACACACACACACACACACACACACACACACACACACACACACACACACAAGGAAAAGAGAGAGAGAGATAGTCTGCCTGTCTGCCTGTTTTGCGAAATATTTCCTTTCTCAGTGTTGACAGGTCGCCATTTTAACCACCCAAAAACCTGCAATGAAAACAAAGTCGGTGCCTATAAATTTCAAAAGTTTCAGTTTTTCAAGAATCTCTCCGCCCGAACCCGCCAAACGCCCACATCAATACTCCGCCGAGTCCAGATGACGGTTAATGTACTTATACGTGTTTACGGGTCACTCCGTATGTTTTGCAACCTGGACGAACTAATGACGTCACTACTGTGCTGTTTACATCACATCGTAGAACAGTTTCGTAATACTTACGACAAAAAATTTCACTTGATCCCGCGCAACAATTTTCATTCCACGCGACAAAATGTCCGGTTAAGGGTGACGGATCTTCTGCCAGCAGTGTTGGCCATTCTTGAAGGGAATTTTGAGCTATGATGTATTATGACTACTGCCAGGGAAAATCTTTTCGTGAGTGCTTTCATAGTTTAAAAACACTGTCTGGAAATCAATCTCCGTCCAAAGCCACTGTTTTCAGGTGGTTCAGACAGTTCATGTCTGGCCAGACAGCATTGGAAGACGATGACCGTTGTGACAACGACCGCTTCCAAAAAACTCTCTACATTGACATCGTCTTCAGCGCATTGCTAAGGAAACGTGACAGCAGACATGTTTGAAAGGGAGGTAGACTGTAAACAAACTGTTACGAGTATTCTCAGTCGTAGCTCGGTTAGAATGAGTTGAGTATTACGTTGGTTTCAGTAAAGCGCCTGGACTGCTTGGTCACCCGACGTACTAGTAATAATATAGTAATGTCGGTACTGATACACAAAGTGGCTGGACCGAATGCGATCAAGTATGCTCACTTAGTGGTTCTACTTTCATGGGTGTTTTTATCGGTCACCCTGTAATGTCAGTCAAGGCCGGCTAGGTTGGCACGGGTCACCAGTGTGCACAGAAAATAGCCCACGTACCGAGAGGGCGTACATCGGCCGCCGTACAGTTTTCTGGGGCCGAGGCCATAGACATCAAAAACCTAGATTATATAAATCTGTGGGCCGAGGTGTAGACCGTTAGCCTTTCCGCTTCCGCAAATCTTGTAGTTCACCTCTCCAGAACGAGCATTTTTTTTTTTTCAGCCAATCAGAAAACGGGTGAAACTTTGCTGCGGTTCCGGCGGAATGGGCCCCACAAGCTTTCATTTGACAACCAAGGAATCGGTTGCCCATCAGTGCTGCTCTAGCACGCCATCACATGCAGTTTTGTGATTATAATTGTTATTATTATTACTATCATTGGTTGTTGTTGTTTTTGTTACTGTTGGTTTTTTCCTAATGGTTTAAACAGAGTTATGTCGCAGCGTATAGTGGAGATACAATGGAGCAAGTTTGGCGCATTAACAAGAAAAACTTATAATATCAAATATGCCCAGGACGGTAAACGTTCGTTTATAGCAACCTTGCGATGGCAGATCACAAATTACGAGAGAGAGAGAGAATGACAATGACAATACTCTTTATTTTCCAACGATGAAAGTTTTGGCAGAAATACCATGTTCAAACTTGCCGTTGCTAAACTAAGGAGAATATGAGCATAGGATGGAAAATCTGAAAGCTACAGGAACAGGGGGGCGGGGGGGGGGAGGGGGGAGAGAGAGAAAGAGAGAGATGGGGGAGGGATCCTGTTAGTGAGTTGTTGTAGTTGTTGTCAGTTGTTGTTATTTTTATTATCAATTATGCTTCTGGTTCATCTTTAACAAACTGCCACCTGCAAGGGACGAAACCGGCCACCGGTTGTGGATGGGTGGGTGTTTGGGGTTTTAACGCCCTTTTCCACCACATAGGGTGATGGGGCAACGATGAAAAAGCCAGCACAAATATTTGGCCCCAGCCGGGATCGAACTCACGACCCGAGCATTAAAGTCCAACGCTCTACCATTCGACCACCCCGGCTCCCCCCACCGGTTGTGGGCCCTGGCAAGAAGTTGCTTAGAGTTGCCGGAAATGCCCATTGGACGGAGAACGCCCCACTATCCGAGCTATAGGTTGTACACGCTGGTAATCCGTGGGCATCGGACTTTTCGGCTTTCGTTGCACCCATGACCCTACTCACTGGAAGTTCAAAACAACCAAAATCTAGGTGAACGAGACGACGTGCGCGGGCGTAGCTGTGTACAATGAACACAGAGGTGGTATTATAAGGTCAACTCGGCCCAAATCAAACTCGACCCACCAACTCGGCCCAAGGTGGCAGTCAGATCGGCCCATACGCGAAAGCAGCTCTGCTGACGTGAGAGACGTCAACTTGCAGCGCCCCTGAGAAAAGCCATCCAATAATTATCCCTTCCCCAACCCCATCCCACTTCCTTCCCTCTCTCTCTTGTGCCATGGCCGGCCAAAATGAAATTATCTTGTGGAACTTCATCCGAGTCAGTACCGCCAACCGGTACTCACTCAAGTGACGAGGCTAGGTGACTCAGTGTGAGAGTGTTGTACCAACAGTCATGTTCGACTGCTCATGCAAAGTGTCAGTTACATTGTATCGCATTAAGAACTCAACTAATGCTCGAGACAGAGTATTTTGAGCACACACAAGCGAAACTGTTCCATAACATAAGCCGGTCGGTGGTGGGCCGAGTTGACTTTGAACTTTGTCCGAGACGGTAGTGGGCCGAGTTGGCAATAGGCCGAGCTGACTGAGCAGAGGGTACGTACGGTTCAACACATGAACCAGAGAGCATGACTGTATCTATGAGAGAGTGTACATGGTGTCTGTCAACACAACACCAAAGGGCATCGTTCAGCGGTCCTTTCTGGTTGACAGTTTGGATGAAATATGCCGTCACTCACTCGGCTGGCGTGTTTCTTGTCACGACAGACACTGAACACGGTCGGTTGTAAATGAGTGTGTGTGTGTGTGTGAGAGAGAGAGAGAGAGAGAGAGAGAGAATGACAATGACAAGTTTTTAGTTCAGTTAGGCTTTTGGCCCATGACTGAAAAGGAGGAGGTAGGCAAAACAAGAATACAATACCATACTACATAGATCTACATACAGAGAGAGAGAGAGAGAGAGAGAGAGAACGTGTGTGTCAGTGTGTGTGTGTGTGTGTGTGTGTGTGTGTGTGTGTGTGTGTGTCAGTGTGTGTGTGTGTGTGTGTGTGTGTGTGTGTGTCAGTGTGTGTGTGTGTGTGTGTGTGTGTGTGTGTGTGTGTGTGTGTGTGTGTGTGTGTGTGTGTGTGTGTGTGTGTGTGTGATGATGATGATGATGATGATGACTCGATGAAACTGGCGGGTTTTTTAATATTATTATTATACAGGATAGAGCATTTAGGCATTGCTGCCTATCTTACAGGCTGTCCTGCTGTTTTACATACATTAAAGAGTGCTGATAACAGACCCCAAAAAAAAGACAAGCTAAAGTGTGTGTGTGTGTGTGTGTGTGTGTGTGTGTGTGTGTGTGTAAAGTAGGAAAGGTGACAAAATTCACGGAAGGCCAATGCGCCAATATTTTATTCGGCCTTGGAAAATAAAGTGCCATTAATAGTATTAGCACTTTTAACAGTGTACTTAACTTTCCACGCTGATCCTGACCTTGGGCTGTGAGTACTCTGGCTGATGTCACAAGAGCCTTTGCTGAGCGCAAACGCGAATGTCTGACGTCAGCACGTGTCATGGGTCAACCCACTGTCTAATCAGCAAGCGAGACATGTTTGTGTCTAGTGTACAAACGCCCGATTGGACCGCTGTGACCTACACAAGAAGGCCAGCAACCTGCCTACAAACCGACTTCTCCGCTATGCAAATATAGGGCAGATCTAATACGGCATCAGGCAAAATGGACTAAGCGACAGTCAGATCTATGGCGCTTATGTCCAATTCCGGATGACGGTAACCATCGTTTGGGAATGGTGGTGGACAACGCGATATGCAAAGTCTCCGATGTAACCGGGAATCGCGGATATCGTGTTGTCAGACTGGACTTTCCCGAAATTGAAAATCAGATTTTAGGCTTAGGCTTGATGGTGGTGGTGATTTTCTACCGTCATCCGTAAAAAGGAGCTTAGCGCTTCTTAAGGCGTTTACGCGGGGTTTTGTTTTTATCCAGATAACGATAGAGATCGTTTAGGTCCATGTACTGAACAACGTTTGTTGAAAGCCCGCGAACCTTCCGGTGTAACAAATCGCGAATCTCTTGCTTTCAGGTTGGAGTTTCCCAAAAACAAAAATCAGAATTTCTACCGCCATACGGCAAAAAAACAAAACAAGATGGCCACCAGCCCAATATGTTGTTTCCATTCAGTGACCTGCTGTAGTCACAGTCGTAGTCGTTGTGTCATGTATGCAGCCCGCGCGCACACGTACGCAAGCTCTCTGACATCAAGCATGCTGACAAAAAGAAAATACTGGAAACCCTTTCCGTGCCTCTTTGGGCTGCAAAACCCCAAACACAGGAGGTCGTCTTAGCCGGCTCGCCTAGCTGGTTGACGTCACTAACGTTTTTGTATTACATAATTTTTAATTCGTCGAGTGATGCAAAACATGCAGTTTTACAGACACAGAAATGTAGGTTGAATGGACGAATTGCTAGTGGTAGTCAAAAGAGGGTTTGGTTGATAATGCTGACCTCATCAAATGAAGTGAATGATTATGTCTAAGACTGGTTTGTCTGTATTACATAATTTGTAACTCGTCGAGTAATGTAAAACATACAGTTTTACAGACACAGAAAAATAGGTTGGATCAACACATTGTTTGTAGTCGTCACATGAGGGTTTCTCTAGAAGTGCTGACTTGATCAAGCGAATATATTATATGCCTATGACTAACCTGTCCACCTATATTGCTTTCATTTCGTCGAGTAATATAACACAAGCACGCTAGCGAACACCGACATACTGAACTACATGATAACGATAGTAATTTAGGTCGGCGTTATTTTTATGGCCAAGCAATTACAACAGCTGTTGTCAGTAAGGCGGGGTGTAACGTGGTGCTGTAAGGGTGTCCGGTGAGACAGCGATTTACGATGAGAAAGCATAAACTTGTGACCCAAACCACGAAATGAGTCTTCTTGTGCTATTTGTTCATGTTACGACTCATTTCGTGGTGGAGGGTCACTTAATGGTTGGCGAAATCTGACATGTAGATTTTTGTGCAGAAAAAGTGGACAAACGTTTTCTTCAAGAAAACGACACGTTTCAGCAGGAAAAAAAAACTGGTTTTGGGTAGAAAAATTGACAATCCTTGGTTTTTTTCTGCCAGAAATGGCAAAGAACAACTTTTTTTTTTTTGCAAGAAAATGGTTCAATCCTGTCTTGCTACAGAAAAAAATGGAAATAGCAGTTTGTTTGTTTTGCCCCCCCCCCCCCCCAAACTGAAACAAAACACAAAACAAACAACCCCCCCCCCCCACCACCACCACTTTTTGAACACCTGCTATTTGGTCATTCTGTCGGTGTTTTCTGCAGAAACGTCAGCTGTTCTGCGGAAAGTTCAGTTTTCTGCAAGAAAAAAATCTGTTTTTCATTCCGTTTTCTCTCGAATTTTCGTCAGTAAAACTACTCTTTTTCTCTTGGCGTGCTTTTTCTGCAGAGAAAAAAAACTGCAGGAAAAACATACTTATTTTAATGTCGATGTTTCTGTAGGAGAACTGCTATTTTGTCAGATTTTTGCCAACCATATATGTTTTCTCATCGTAAATCGCTCTCATCGGACACTTTGAAACCACTGTGACGACGTTACACCCCGTGTAGTGAAGTCTACCGCTATCAGCGTTTAGTGTCACCGAAGCTCTGTGTTTATCTCGGGGTTTATGCGTGGTGTGTGCATGAGCCCTTTGTGCTGACAGTGTGGTTAATGTTCGTTCGATCGTACCTGCCATATAGTGCAGGAAGGTTAAAAAAAAAAAAAAAAAAAAGTCCAAGAAATGCGTATGGACCCGTCAATGTTATCGATGGCTCATTGGCAAGGCGATATTGCAGGCATGGTCAGAGTACAAACATGTCAGCATGGAAAAAGAAAAAAAAAACAGGTTTGTTTAATAAATATTTGGCTTAAAGCGCCGCGAGCTAAACCCAACACCCACGCTCACGCGAATCACACCCATTCTCTCACACAATGGACATGAACACATTACAGTCACATGGTGCGAAGGGCCAGCTCAGCAATTTAGGTTTCGGAATTTTAGAATTGCATTTATTTTTTTGAATTTTGTGGGCTGAACATTTAAAAAGCAGAGGGGGGGGAGCCGGAGTGCCCGAGGAGAACTCCCAACGATCGGCCCGAATGAACGGTGCCACATACGAGAAGGAAAAATTCTTCGCCCCGAGTGGCGGGACTCGAACCTGACCTCTCGTATTGGTGACTAAGTCTTAACCACTAGACCACCGACCGCCCCAAGACATTAAACTTCCATACACCCATCCACGTGACGTTAAACTCCCACGCACCCACCCACCCTTTTCTTACCTAAATGACCGACGATCTGTACAACAACTTACACGCCAGTGTCGCCGGAACTGACTAGCTGTTTGAGAAAGTACACAAAGAGGTTTTGCGCATCCCTAAAATGAGTGAAAGACGCTTGCTACTATAAAGAAAGTGAAAACTGACCGTCGTGTTTCATTTGGCACAACAGTGTTGGCTGAATATGGTTGACAAAGTTTTAGGTCTGTTAAAGGTCTGCACTACCTCTCAAAAATGCCTCAGACACTGTTCCTAAAAAAATTCACAATCAACTCAGCTCAGGCTCCGCTAGTCTTTTCATGTGTGTTTCAGAGGCGCTAAAAATTCAGTAACTGTGACAAGGTTTTCCGTTTACTATATACAATCGCAGAGTAGTTTTCTTTTCCATTAGTTTCTTTACAATTTGTGTGAGACTTTTTGTAGATACGTAGACCTTTAAGACTACGTGTCGCAAGGCAGGATGAAGTCACTACTGTGCGTAAAGTACAGAGGACGCCACCAAGAGGTCATGACTAAGAGTTCGACAGCCGTGGAAAGTCCTGCCGACACCATGCCCGGCTTTGAACTAGAATGCTGTCAGCAGTATCGTCCTCATTTTGAACAGTCCCGTGTTTCAGAACCACTAAACCCTTTTCTTTGAAGGTCTGTCTGATATACAGATTCAGAATTGTCTTTCTGCGAACCTCAAGGTCAGTCTTTAATGATAATAATAAATGTTATTTGTAGGGCGAAATTTCTTTAATTGGTTGTGGTTGTTTTGGAGTTTAACGTCCTTTTCCACCACATATGGGTGATATCAAAGACGGGGCAACAAGCCAGCACAAATATCTGACCTCAGCCGAGATTGGAACTCACGACCCGAGCATTGAAAGTCCAACGCTCTACCATTCGGCTATCCCGGCTCCCTGCGCATTTTAATGCGCCTATCACTCATCGACACTCACTCACATTTTACAACGATGGACAGACATACACTGGTGAAACTAACTAATTACACGGGAACTTGAAATACTGGAAGGGTTTGCACAAAAAAGAACATTTTAAGATTGCTCTTAAAAACAGACATTGTTGCCTGTGTTCGTGCACTGGGTCGAGGTGCTGCATTGTGTGCTAACAATAAAGATAAAGATTACTTTATTCATCCTTCTGTTGGAAAATTTTTGTGGTCCAGGCTTTCATGTAGTGAAACAGTAATTAATAAGTTGATATATTTCCCTCTCATCTCTTCTCTGATTTGAGGGGAGCCAGGGTAGCCGAATGGTAGAGCGTTGGACTCTCAATGCTCGGGACGTGAGTTCCAGTCCCGGCTGGGGCCAAATATTTGTGCTGGTCTTTTTCTTGTTGCCTTGCCTTTGATATCACTTTGATATTTGGGGCGGTCGGTGGTCTAGTGGTTAAGAGACTTGTCACCAATGCGAGAGGTCAAGGGTTCGAGTCCCACTCGGGGCAAAGAATTTTTCCTTCTCGTATGTGGCACCATTCATTCGGGCCGATCGTCGGGGGTTCTCTCCGGGTACTCCGGCTTCCTCCTCCTCTGCTTTAAAAATGTTCAGCCCACCAAATCTGAAAAATAAATGCAATTCTAAATTCCGAAATGTAAATAGCTGAGCTGACCCTTCGCACCACGTGATTGTAATGTGTTTATGTCCTAGTGTATGAGAGAATGCGTGTGATTCACGTGAGCGTGCGTGTTGGGTTCAGTTTGCGGCGCTTTGAGCCGATTCATGAAATTGGGTAAAACGCCTATACAATATTATTATTATTATTATTACTTGGTGGAAAAGGACGTTGAACTCCCAAACACCCACCCAACCCTTCTCTGATCTGACCGATGGATGTACTGAACACACCATTGTTATTGCAGGCCAGAATTTTCTTAACAACGCACTGTAAAGTCTCTATCCTCGTGAAGAGTTCTGATGAGAAAAAGTGCCACTTGCTAAGCTCTAAGGGGGGTGGGTGGGTGTTTTGGGGAGTTTAACATCCTTTTCCACCACATACGGGTGATATCAAAGACGGGGCAACGATGAAAAAAAAAGGCCAGCACAAATATTTGGCCCCAGCCGGGATTCGAACTCATGACCCGAGCATTAATTGAGAGTCCAACGCTCTACCATTGCAAAGCTCTAAGGTTGTTCCCCAAATGAACATAAGCTTCCACTAGTAGAGAAATCTGACTTTCTTTGGCCTAACGTTTCCATACCTGTCCTACACGTCGATGAACACAGTCGCTAAACATAGCCACCAATCAGCGCCGTCTGGCTGGTCTCAGTTCTGGGGAGCCGGGGTGGCCGAATGGTAGAGCGTTGGACTTCTAATGCTCGGGTCGTGAGTTCGTATCCCAGCTAGGGCCAAATAATTTTATTTGTGCTGGCCTTTTCCTCGTTGCCCCGTCTTTGATATCACCCGTATGTGGTGGAAAGGACGTTAAACCCCCAGCACCCCCCCCCCCCCCCCCCCTGGTCTCAGTTCTAGTGAGTTCGCAACCAAATAACGTCATCTTCTCAGTACGAGGTACGCTTCTATGTGCGTAAAAAAAAAAAATACGCCGACCACAATGGTTTCAGATGCTATATTGTGTCCAAAGTGACTCTGTGATTCTGATGCACGGATTTAGCGCATTATTTCATTGATGAAAAGTTTTCTACGGCGTTGTTGCATGTCTGACACTAACAATTTTCCCTATTCAGCCCTTCTCTACTACGCAGAAACGATCTCTCCAACGGTGAGAAAGAGAACAGGCAGCATAGGGAAACCCAGTGCGGGGTATTTCTGAGTCTTTGAGCCCTAAATACTCACTCTCGACACAAAAAAAACACACTATTAATGTCTAGCAGGAATTCTACGACGTTGAGAAATCTGGCTTTATTTGTACTTCATGCCCTCCGTATGAGGGAAATTCCATTTAGTTAGTTTAATCTTGGCACTGTATTTGTGATCGAGTCCGTGTCATGTTATGATCTTTTTCAACTTTATTTTGCAGGTTTTGCTCAACCCCTTGATGTAGGTCTTTGGCCATTCAATAAACTTGACTTGACTTGACACAAAAACAACCAAAGGTACAAATCACCAAACCAGAGGAACCCTCGCCTTAACTTGACACAAGACGCTAACTCTCCTTCATGCACACTTGCTGACATCAAACCAACAAAGAAAATCCGCAGTTCTCGTGACTGCGTCCAGGTGTTGAGGGCGACCCCTAGGCCGTTATCAATCAGCTGATGCAGCAGGTCTATGTTGATGTGAAAACCCCGCCGTCCCACCGCCAGTCACTGGCTTCCATTTACGCAATTTCCTTCCAATTCTCCCTCGCCCTCCGTCCAAAGCCTGCCCTGCCAACCATAATGAAGGGCTCGAACCGCGTAAGGTTACCCACTGGGCCGGTGCGGGGCAAAGCGAGCGTAAACGGCCAAATGGTTGCCGAGGGTGGCGAGGACGTAACAGAAATGACGTTATTACGATGGAGGGCCGCCTCGCGGCTGAGTTTTCGGGCCGGATTCAAGGTCTGACGTGATCGAGTGACACGCTGTGCAAACACATGAAAAGCTCAGACTGTCTTAAGAGTTATCAGGATGGGAAGTAATTAGTGGTGCGTCACGTGAACTCGCCCTGGAGGGTTCTGGGTAATGGAACCGTGTTTCTTTGTTCTCTCAGGCCGGGACGCCGGCAAGAAAACCTGGAAAAGGGACCCCCTACTCGAGGGTTTTTGGGAAATCGAACTGTGTTTCTTTGTTCCCCAGGGACGTTAAACCCCCAAACACCCACCCACCTACCCTTGTTCCCCAGGCGGGACGTTTGAAAATTGGAAAAGGCGGGACGCTACTCGAGAGTTTTGGGTGATGGTAACTGTGCTACCTTGTTCTCTAGGGACGGATGAAACAGTGGATAAAGGGCCCACTCCAGGGTTCGGGGTAATGGAGCGGCTGCGCTTCTTTGTTCTCCAGGAACGTATGAAAAACTGGGAAAAGCACATTGAGGGGTTTTGAACTGGTAACTGTGTTACAATTACACGTATGAAAACAAAAACAAGGAGGAACGGCCCCGTCCTACAAAGTTGTTTCTCCAAACTTCATTTTATTTTGTCTGTTTTGTTGTTGTTGTTATTCTCCCCTCTCCAAGTTCTACCGATGACACTAGATCCTCTACGACCTCGACCGATTAGCCACGTGACTGGGGGTGGGGCCGGGTGTGGGAAGAAGGGAGAGAGAGAGGCAGAGGGAGAGGGTGGGTAGGTGGGTGTTTAGGAGTTTAACGCTCTTTTCCACCACATAAGGGTGATATCAAAGACGGGGCAACGACAAAAAGGCCAGCACAAATATTTGGCCCCAGCGGCCTGGATTCAAACTCTCGGCCCAAGCATTGAAAGTCCAACGCGCTACCATTCGGCCACCCTGGCTCCCCAGAGAGAGAGAGAGAGAGAGAGAGAGAGAGAGACTTCAGTTCCGTGAACTAAACATTTGACGTCAGCCTCAAGCAGGTCGTCATACAGAGAGAGAGATATGACGTCAATTCCGTGAACTAAACTTTTGGCGTCAGCCTCTAGCACTGAGATCGTCTGAGGATGCTTGTTTATGTTCTGTGATTTCCCTATTATATTGGCTTTGTGACTTCTCCGACTGAATTATTTTTCACATGAAATCTGGAAGATGTAGAGGGCTGATGAAATGTCGGAAGCAGTGACGATACTTGCAGATTTTGTCTGTGAACCAAACATTTGCCGTCAGCCTCACGCTGCTCGTCTGACAGATGATACTTCTTCATATCTTGTGATTTCCTTGTTGCTTTTGTGACTTCCGGGACTGACTGATTTATTAATTTTGACATAAAATCTGGAAGATCTAGAGAGCTGATGAAACGTGGACTTAAAGTGCCTTGGATTGTACTCTTACGAAATTGCAAAATTGGAACTTTTTTGACCGGCGCTTCTCGAAGAAACGTGAAAAAAATGTGTTTATCTAAAAGCTCTGTTATTCTTAATACTAAAGCTATAATAGTGCAATAGTTCATGTCATATGTGCAGTTGTCACAAGTGACAAAAATACCGGAATGATGAGTAATTTAGACAGCACAATTCATTGGAACAATATTGGAGCAACGTTGGACTTGCTCTGGGATCCAAGCACAAACCGCTTCTTACTTCAAGTTACTTGGATCCAACGCGCTACCGCATCGAGCGGAAGGCGCGCGCTGCGAGTACTATTGCTCTCGTTTCTACAACATTGCTCCTGCGTTGGCAGCATCTTGCCGACCCAAGAATGCCATGCATTATCAGCTTGGCCCTTTGGGTATCAAGTTGCAATTTAGACTGACGCGATGGTTTTAGTGTCTGCGACTCATTATCACCAACCCGAATAATTACTCTTTGTTCTCCAGGGACGGACACATGAAGTACCGAAAAAAAGGACAAAAGAACTAAATGTGTGTGTGTGTGTGTGTGTGTGTGTGTGTGTGTGTGTGTGTGTGTGTGTGTGTGTGTGTGTGTGGCATCGCCTAAATTGACATTTTGTGTTGCAAATGCAGTGCACCTCGTCAGTGTATTCCGATTTGTGTAAGCAAAAGTCATATGATGTTACATGGCGTGACACACAAATGATACGAGGATCTACTGACTCGGATGCAGGACTTGCATCATTTTCATCACTTGGTTGTCTAAGCGTTAGAAGTATCGTACGTTGATCGCTTACAGTGTGCGTGCGTGCGTGTGTGTGTGTGTGTGTGTGTGTGTGTGTGTGCCACAGTGTGTTGTGTGTGCCACGGTGTGTGTGTGTGTGTGTGTGTGTGTGTGTGTGTGTGTGTGTGTGTGTGCGCGCGCGCGCGCGTGGTGTGCTATACATACAAAGCAAACTTTCAGAAACCCGTTTTCGCAGATCTATACTATACAGCAACGTAGCAAGCTGTTCCCCCCACAACAAGCAGCAAACACGGGCTGTAGCGGGTACTACTCCGCGAGAGAGAGAGACAGACAGACAGACACACAGACAGACAGACAGCAGGCAGACAGACAGAGACAGAAAGTTACACACGTTTACTCAAACGATTTTTCTGTTATCACAAGCCCTGATCAGAACGGACGCACGACCGTGAAATCAACCAATCTGCTAGCATCAACATATTTAACCCAGTCAGTCACCTGAGACTGGCAACAGCTTGCCCGGGAGTTTGTCAACAAAGACATTAGTATCCGGCCCGCTGTGAACTGAGTATCGACCACAGAGCAGCCGAGGTCACTTTTTTAAATGGCCACAGACGCTAGTACCCGTACCGGTATGTCAAAAGAGGTGTGGCGTATTCCGCAGTTTTTTGTTTCCAGTATGTGCCTGTGCTGTGTATGCGGCACTGTGTGTCTGGAATGATGCCTCCATTCATTTTTTTTATTTTTTTACCCACAAATATGACATACTCAGGGATCACCTAGATGTTCCATAGTGTAATGACTTGGAAAGGCCAACCAAAATTTCAACCCGCCAAACAAATTCATAAGCACGTCTTTCAGAAACCAAAAAAATAAAATAAAAAAATTGAGCTTGACCTAGACCTAGTTCTTATTCGCCTTTCACTCAAGCCCGGTCTCGCGGCAGAGACCACCTTGCCCACCTTGCCCACGACTTTCCTGCGATTGGCTCCCGCTGCTAATGAGCGACCCAATGGGCTAATCGGCCTTAAATATATGGCCCTTTAAGGGCCCGTGCATCTTCATCAATTCTGTGGTCACAAATCGTTCTGGGCACTTTGTGTCGTATCCAACATCGTACAACTTTTAGACACCTGCACAGGCTGACACTGGGCCAGCAGGTGGGTACACGCGACGCGAATATCACAAGGAGTGAGCTCGTGTTGCGGCCACGGTTAACCGTTGAATCGGAGAATTTAAATTTTCGCATGGCTAATAAGCCAGACGTACACCACCGCTTGTTGGACTCTCGGTCACTTTTAGCCTCAAGCTGTATTGACCCGGGGCAATTCCAGCCACAAGCTGCTTAGACCAAGGCCACCACTTGCTTCCAAGCTGCATTCACCCGGGGCACTTTCAGCCACAAGCTGTTTAGACCCGGGGCACGTTTCCATCCACTAGCTGTTCCGACCAGGGCCACTTGTAGCTTCAAGCTGCATTCACCCGGGGCACTTCCAGCCTCAAGCTGCTTAGACCCGGGGCGCTTCCAGCCACAAGCTGCTTAGACCCGGGGCACGGCTTCCATCCACTGGCTGTTCAGACCAGGGCTACCTGTAGCTTCAAGCTGCATTCGCCCGGGGCACTTCCAGCCATAAGCTGCTTAGACCAAGGCCACCGCTTGCTTTCAAGCTGCATTGACCCGGGGCACTTCCAGCCACAAGCTGCTTAGACCGAGGCAACCTCTTGCTTTCACAAGCTGCATTCACCCGGGGCACTTCCAGCCTCAAGCTGCTTAGACCCGGGGCACTTCCATCCACTAGCTGCTCCGACCAGGGCCACCTGTAGCTTCACAAGCTGCATTCACCCGGGGCACTTCCAGCCTCAAGCTGCTTAGACCCGGGGCACTTCCATCCACTAGCTGCTCCGACCAGGGCCACCTGTAGCTTCACAAGCTGCATTCACCCGGGGCACTTCCAGCCTCAAGCTGCTTAGACCCGGGGCACTTCCATCCACTAGCTGCTCCGACCAGGGCCACCTGTAGCTTCAAGCTGTATTGATACGGGGCACTTCACGCTGGACTGGGAGTACATTGATCAGTCCCGCGTGTTACTCCTGCTTACACGGCCTGTAGACAGCACTGTATCCCATTAAGAACTCCACTAAACTAATCATTCAGATAGATTATTTCGAACGTAATAATGATAATATTAAATCACATTTATACGGCGCATTTTTTGAAAAATACATTAACTCATTGCGTATTTATATATTTGTTACAAGCACAAAGAACACAATCATCCTAAAACAGCAGGCACTACGGTCACACGAATCAGTAGAAGGCAAGTTGAAACAGATGAGTTTTAAGCTAATGAGTTTTTGAGTTTTAAGCTCTGACTTGAAATATGACAGACTGAGTAGGTTGCTGCCTCACGCTAGCAGGCAGCGAGTTCCAGACTGTTGCGGTGGTAAACCGGAAACAGCGTTCGCTAAAAGAACGTACAGGGGCACTCACAAGGGGGGAAGTTGTTCCAAAACATAAGTCAGCTCAAGTTCTGCGAAGCTACATAACTAACCTCGGAATATACGCATTCAGACACTAACTTTTGCCCGTCCTCGTGATCTCATACCGGCCGGGAATTCACAGTATCGTATAATTGTAGTCACACCAGGAAGATTGTATGAGAGTCATGGAAGGACTTCGTACCAACACCCAGGACAACAGGAAGGGGATAGTGTTTCCTTGACGGCTCAGTGGTGATCAGACGATTTCAGTATTCGACTCGACTTACAGTCGACTTTTTGTTCCGGTCCGGCAAAACAATACACGCTCAGTTTGTGCAATGAGAATATAAAAAAAAACAAGAAAAACAAAACAACGGTCTTTGTCCTGGGTGGAGTTAAGCCGCGTAGTTTTGCGCCCAAGAAGCTTCTATATCAGTTTACAGCCAAACACCATGTTTATTCGTTGGTTCTCAAGTTATTCAGTTGAAGGTGTGTGTGTGTGTGTGTGTGTGTGTGTGTGTGTGTGTGTGTGTGTGTGTGTGTGTGTGTGTGTGTGTGTGTGTGTGTGTGTGTGTGTGAAGTATGTCTAGAGATTAACCAGGTGACACAATGGTATTACTGTGTGTATGACAGAATAATGTACCTCTCTTCTTTATTGTATTGTATTTGCGCTTCAAGGACTTTCAGTTCCTCATCTTCCCGCAGACAACAGGAAGCTGTCCCTTGTAAAAATTCTCCCCTGACAAATTTAATGTACTGTGAATGAAACAGCTATTCACACACAAAAAACATGGCAGCACGATCTAGATCATTCTAACGAGAAAGCAGATATGACAGCTTTGGCTAAAAACTGACACAGCACGTCACTCCTTGTCTAGAGTGCAGACTGAGCGGGGAAAACGTCTCCCATTTTCCCATGTCAGCTGCACGAACACAGTGTACTAGCAGGTCGAGTATGTCCGCAACGTTGTCAACGGCTACTGAGCCGGCTTTGGTTTGAATCAGCTCAACACAAGCCTGTATTGTTAACAGAATAGTTTGAATGTACATTGAACAAACTCTGTGTGTGTGTGTGTGTGTGTGTGTGTGTGTGTGTGTGTGTGTGTGTGTGTGTGTGTGTGTGTGTGTGTGTGTGTGTGTGTGTGTGTGTGTGTGTGTGTGTGAATATTACGCTGTACAGTTCAGTTTCCACACTTTCGAATGTCCTCCGAGGATGTGTGTTTTTGTTTTTGTTTTCATAAAAGCTCGTTTTGCTGCTGCCAATGTACTTGATTGTTTGTTTGTTTGTTTGTATTATTGTTGTTGGTGGTGGTCACGTTGTTGTTGTTGTTGTTGTCGTTTTGTCTCTTTTTCCTGTTCGCGAGCAATATATATTATTTGTTTAACTTGATGTCATTGTTGCACCATTTACGCAAGTCTTGTCCCTCAGTTTCACTTTGTCCATTCCCCCACCCCGACAGGGGAGAAACGAATATAATCCTTTGACTTTGACTTTGACTTCTGTATTTGTTCAAGTGTCTACGCGGTGTCAGTGATGTTAGACACCACCCAAACAGCTCAGATCTGTGAACCTAAAAATATTTCAAACTGGGCCCGTATGTAAAACTCGATGTTAATTTAACCCACTGCTACGGGCCTAACCCAGACTGGGACAAAAGAAACCCCAAAACAAAATTAAATTACAAAAAAGGAAGCGAAGAAAGAAAGACAAAAATCCTTCTATAACGGCATAGGCACCTTGCTGGAATGGACCCGCTTCCTGATTTAAAACAAAAAAACAGCAGAAAATTTAACCCTAGAGCTAGTTTTGTTCGAGGTTAGACTCTAACCTGGGGCTAAACTCCCTAATTGAACCCCGACTTTTACATGCGGGCCCTGGGCCTTAATCAGAAAGATGAGCAGAAGAAGGCAGCTGTTAAAGCTGCAAGTGCAGACAATGAGCTGGCAATTTATGAGGCACAAGCCTGACAAGGAGGTGTTCCAGAATATACGTCTATGAAACTGCGTCATCTGACCTGTGCGTAAAATGACGGTTTTGTGTTTTTTAGAATAATAATCTAGTATCTGCATAACAATGCACGCCAAGGAAGTTTTCAACGGGTTTCTTTATGATCATGTCCTGACTGAAATAGGAAGGTGTGATGCATGTAGTAAGAATTCCGATCCAGTATCAAGTTAGTCGTCTTTCAAGTGGTGCCACTCTATCGTGCTACATTGGGGTATGTGTCTAAGATTTATATCTGAGGCTAAGTTGTCATTCTAATTCTAAACGTATGACGGAGAGAGAGAGAGAGAGAGGGAGAGAGAGAGAGAGGGAGTAGAAACCCCTTCCCCGTACCTCCCACTTTTTTTTGTTTTTTTTTACAATTACAGTTGTTCAATTTTTTATAACGTCTGTTCTGAGTGTCCAGTTTTGGCCCGTGTAGATTTTCACATTAAATGCAAACTGATGCAACCCCCCCCCCCCCAAAAAAAAAAAAATGAACTAAAAGAAATAATTGAATAGGTAAACAAATACAGTCAAACTAACACACAGACGTCACTGATTCAGTTTCCAAAGTGGCCAAGTGAAAAGAAAAAAGGTTTTAGTAAAATATTCAATTTTCACCTGCCTCAGTCTTCAGTTGCCCCTCAGCCTCCCCCCACTCCCCATCTCCCTCCCTCCCCGGAAAAAATAAACTTCAAGAAGTCGGTTAATCTCCTTTGTCTTCCACGCGTCACTTTGCAAGGCCACGAATAGCCCGGGGGTAGGTACACATCGGGGAAGCACGGTATCATAGTACAAAACAAAGGACTCGGTAGAGGTCACCTTGAAAGGGGAAGTGTTATCATCTGTGTTCAGTGACCCGCGAAGAGCACTCCATTCTCTGGACAGTTTGGCGTGTGTAGTCGTCGTACTAGTACTTGCTTAGTTGCTTAGAATGTCAGGACAGCGTGATGTGGGTATTATTCTGATACTGCGACTGGGTACAGAGACTAGTCGCTGCTGCGCCACTCCCGTAGTACATTCACGAACTGACGGGGTTTTGTCACGTCAAGTTGTCCAGTGTTGCTGCTGTTGCTGTTCAAGTGTGTCAGTGTGTGTGTGTGTGTGTGTGTGTGTGTGTGTGTGTGTGTGTGTGTGTGTGTGTGTGTGTTCTTGTTGTTCAGTGTGTGTGTGTGTGTGTGTGTGTGTGTGTGTGTGTGTTCAGTGTGTGTGTATGTGCCGTACGGTGTGTGTGTGTGTGTGTGTGTGTGTGTGTGTGTGTGTGTCACTGATTATGTGTGTCATTGTGTGTGTGCGGTGTGTGTGTGTGTGTGTGTGTGTGTGTGTGTGTGTGTGTGTGTGTGAAGTTCTTGTTCAGTCAGTGTGTGTGTGTGTGTGTGTGTGTGTGTGTTTGTGTTTCTTGTTGTCATTCAATTGTTGCTGTTATTGTTTGAGTATTGTCACTGAGCTGTTGTGTGTCAGTGTGGTGTTGTGTGTCAGTGTGGTGTTGTGTGTCAGTGTGGTGTTGTGTGTCAGTGTGGTGTTGTTTGCCGGTTTATTTTTTGATGTTGTTATTGTTTGTTTGTTTTTGTTTCAATGTTTGTTTGTTTTGGGGTTTGTTTTTGTTTTGATTTGTTTTCTTGAGGGCCCGGGGGGGGGGGGATCAGTAGTGGCGTAAATACAGCTGTGTGGAGATGGAGACTGAAGGGATTTAGCCGGCCTGGTCATCCGCCTGTGGCAAGATCAAGATCCGTAACTACAGCCGGGATTCGACTAAATCCCAAAGTGCTGTAACCGGGCACGGAATTTCATTACTTTGGTTAAGCCGGATTTTTGCCTCACCACTCAGAAATCGAGTCGAAACACGTGCTGGGCTTGTTTACAGCCAGTGTTTGCCTCGCCATGCACAAGAACCATGTGTGCACTTTAAAGGTTCAGTCCACTGACGTACCCTGGCGAGGCCGAGGTGAGGAAACCACTGGAATACCGTGGGCACACCATGCATGTTGGGGAAAAAAATTGGATGGCGCTGTACAACTGAAACGGCCGCGACGCACTTGCCTCGGGGAGAGCAGTATAATTTTCTTAGATCAGCCATGCGATAACCTTTGCTAGTGATACTCAGGCTGATTTGACTTCACATGTCACTGTTTTCAAGCGTGATGTGGACTTTACCGCCGTGTGGGACCAGAGTCCAGTGTTGCTGCTGTTTAAATACATTAAATATTTATTCTGCCAAATTTAAATTTATCATAGTGACTGATTTGGTTTTACTACTTGTAGGGCGCCATCCATGTTTTCCCCTGTACTGATGTGGTATGGTTTGTATTTCAGTGGTTTCCATTTTGCAGCCCGCTTCAGTGGGACTCGAGACAATGCCGGACGGAACCGGCTTAAAACTGCAGTCAGTCAGTCACAGCCTGAGTTAGTAATTCAGTATTCCGTATCATAAACAAACAAACAAACGCGGGCCGAACCTTCCTGCGTACCGACTAACTACACTGACTAGAAAAAAAAAAGAAGAAACAAAGACTGCGTCACGTCGTAGTGCATGTTCTTCCCGCGGCTCAGCCGGTGTGGTGGTTCTTTGTGCGGCGTGGACGGGTAGGTGGGTGGTTGTTTGGGTGTTTAACGTCCTTTTCCACCGCGTATGGGCGATATCAAAGACGGAGCAACGCGAAAAAGGCCAGCACAAATATTTGGCCCCAGCCGGGGCTGATTCGAACTCAGGACCCAAGCATTGAAAGTCAGTCTAACGCTCTACCATTCGGCTATCCAGGCTCCATTGTGCCGCGTGGACAGAACCCGACCGGCCGAAGCCGAAGCCCCCAGGACCAAAACAACAGCCCCAGACAACGGTAGACTGCGGCCCAGCCCCGTCCACTTTCTTCCAAAACCCTCACAAGCTGACAGGTTTCCCGTGCCTCCGTCCGTCACCTGTGTTGCCGGTGAGCGAGCACAGGACAAAGCCCAGGACACGGCAGAAGTAATTTATTTGTCAAGCTGCCCGCCGTCAGTACCTGAAAGGTCAGCCGGTCTCTTTTCACCCGCACAACAAAATCCACGTGGCCCCTACAGTTTTCGCCCTCCTCCCCTCCCCACCCCTCCTCCCCGTTCCATTCACCCAGAGACTGCAGGCGAACGAACAAAGAAAGTCCTGGCCTCCTAAGTTCAGTGGGCTGACGGGGTCACAGCAGAGACTACAGCGGGGGTCAGCACTATTTTTAGATATGTTAATGAGGTGTTTCCCACCGGTCCCGTTACACAGAGAGAAACGAGTGGTCGTTCGTGACCCTGTGACCTCTCTGGTCGGATCACGTGACACGGTTTGTTTTCATGGGAGAGCGCGCAGTTTGTTTTGACTGAAAAGAGAGAGAGAGAGAGAGAGACTTCAATAGTGACAGCTGTGGTTGTGATATTGATTTCGAAGTTAAAAAGACTAGAGATGAAGGCTCCATTTTGCATTATCTCTGCACGGCACGCATTGATTTGCCAGCGTCAAGGTAGTTTGTCACTGTAGTGTTAGAGCACACTATGATAAAATCATACACTGGAAAATGCACCAAATTGTGTAGGTTTTGCGGAGATGCGGCAACATTTCTGGCCGGAAGGGGGGGGGGGGGGCTCACTACCAAGCTCTGGGGGAACGCGGCCGACCTTCACCGGACGTCTAAGTTTGTGGCATCCCTCGGGATGCGACTGTAGCTGCGTAGCTGTCGAACGCCGAAGAAGAAGAACGCCGAAGTGTAGGTTTTGGTCTAACTCTCAAACTTTTTCTCCAAACAAAAGTGTTTCCTTCTCAGAAGCACATAAAATCATACAAAAATGCACCAAATTCCACAGAATTTAGTCTAATATTTAAAAATTCCACGGGTGGGGGGGGGGAGGGGGAGCATGCCTCCTGACACGTACGTCTGGCCGCATAATTTACGCGTTTGCAACACTCACTAAATGCGACACACGTCAGTTTCCACCTTTTTGATCATGGACCATTTTCATTATGACCTGTTTATTTCTGTTGAAGCTGGTTTGGTGGTGGTGCTGCTGCTGTTGTTGTGTTGTGTTGTGTTGTGTTGTCACAGTGTTGTGTTGTGTTGTGTTGTGTTGTCAGTGTTGTGTTGTGTTGTGTTGTCACAGTGTTGTGTTGTGTTGTTTCTGTGCTTCAAGCGGCAATGCAGTACAGTGGACAGCCTGCGTCGGTCGGCTGCAGTGTTGATCTTGTCAAACTGTAAACTCCTTTCTTTGTTTGTCTCAGTCTTTCTTTTGTTGGTTTTGTTCTTGCTTGGAGGTGACTAAAGGGAGGGGGGGGGGTAGTGGTATCAGTTGCTGTCGCTGATGATGTTGCAATTGTCTGTTTGACTTTGGGTTTTTGCTGTTGTTTTTGTTTTTGAATCAAACACACTCACCGATATCAAGTCTTAGTGGTGCATGTACAAGTGAAGCCGGCAAAAATCTGGATTTGCAGAGTCGTACACACTGAGGCGTCAGCCGGCCAGTGCTGCAACGGACGAAGGCATTGAGAGAGAGAGAGAGAGAGAAGCAATGACAATGACAATGATTTTTCACTAGTTTTTCAACGGTAGAAGTTTTCACATAAAAATCAGTTTTCTAACTTTCCGTTGCTACAGCTACTATATAACTGTCAAGAACAAAACATGAAGAGTAAACTAAAAACGGACACACACACACACACACACACACACACACACACACACACACACACACACACACACACACACACACACGAGAGAGAGAGAGAGAGGGACTGATGAGTTTATTTGCCGGAGAGGCCACAAGCTCAGTCATTCAAACTAGGGTGAGTTTACAAGAAGTATTGCATAGTGTATATAACAGATACGAGTTTCTATTAAAACACCGTTGATTCAAACTAAATAACGGTCGCTTAGGGTACGTTAGTCGAATGCACACGCCCGTGGCTTTAAGGCTCCTCGCTGGAAGAAAAAAAAGGGAGAGAGAGAGAGAGGTACCCACCATTTGCTTTTTGGCTCCCTTGTGTAACAAAGGGAGTCTATGTAATAACCCTCCTCGGGGTGTGTGTGTGTGTGTGTGTGTGTGTGTGTGTGTGTGTGTGTGTGTGTGTGTGTGTGTGTGTCCGCGGTAAACTTTAACATTTGCATTTTTCTCAGAATCTACAAACAGCAGAACCACCAAACTTCGCATGCTGATAGACAGCCATAAGACCTTTCAAAAACATACCACTTTGATTTAGGCGTCAAACTTGGCATAATGATAGACATTGATGAGATCTCATTTGAATGACCTTGACCCAAGGTCAAGGCCATACAGACTGGGGGAAAATTGTAGTATTGCCAGGAACTAAGAACACCAAGAGACACCTTACTGGGCATGATGATAGATAGTGATAAGAGCTTTACAAACATACTGTTTCGGATGACCTTGACCCATGTCACAAGGGAGCCATGAAGGCTTCTGCCTCTCTAGTTTGTACTCAGACATATGCTTCTGATCGACACATAATTATGTGCCTTCACCCTTGCGTACCGTCCCAAAATGCTGTGAAAAAGAGAAAAAGACTGACAGTAATCTTAGAAGCAAATGGGATTAACATCAATTTCACCAAATACACGCATTACTGCCTAGATGTTTTATTTTCTCCCTTCCCCCCCCCCTCCCCCCCCATCAGAGTGCAGTTCTCTCCCCTTGTTTTCCCCTCGACGCAGCAGTCTGATTGGCACTGAAACTGGCAACGCCATCACTCAGCCTTTGATTGGTGCAGCCAGATTGCATCTTTATTTCGCACTCTAGGCCACAGAGCCGCATTTCCTGCAGACAACTGACGATGGTCAGCGCTGAGCCCTGCATGCAACAGGTCTGTTTACGTCTGTGGCCGGCCAACCGACCATCGATCAGTAAATTGCAGGAGAGAGGGAGAGAGTTTATATCGAGACAGGACTTTCTGCGTGGGAGGGCTGCGGCTAAGGATTGTCGATGGGTTTTCGTCCAGTCACGCTGAATGCATGAAGAGGCCAGTTTCGCTAGATTTGCACTTTTTTTTTTCTACACAACTTACAAATGGTATGACAACATAATGAAACGTTTATCTGCAGACATTTAGGAATTCTTTAACCCTTACCATTTCAGCCACTGATTTTGGACTAAAGTGCTCCCAAATGCCACCTCTCAACATTCCAGGCTCACGTTTTGCCATTTTTTAAATACTGCCGGTATTGCTGGTCTTCTGTGAGTACTGATTCAGTTTAGGGCAGCTAAACAGTAAGCTTCAAGAATTATACAATAATGCAGGGACTCAGTGGGGCCGGTTGAATCATATACGGGGAGTGAACTGGTAGGCGTTAAGAGGGGTGGCGGAGGGGGGGGGGAGGGGTGTAATACATTAAATTTTGCCCGGTGAGAATTTGTTTCTCCTTCATAAACATCGGTTTGAAGGGAACGGGGGATTAACCGGGGAGACTGGGGGGTGAGATGTAGGGGTGGGGGTGTGGAAGGGGGCATGGCGGGGGGTGGGGTGGGGGGCAACTAAGAGAGAGAGAGAGAGATAACATGAGACAGAGATTGTTTCTCCCATTATTTCATCATTTGTAATGGGGGGAGGAGGGGGTGTCCTTTTCCATCACATAACCGGGGTGGCGTTGGGGGGGGGGGGGGGGGTGGAGGGGGGGCATAATACATTTGCCAGGTACATTTTTCCTTCAGAAACATCAGTTCGACGGAAATGGGGGATGGGGAGAGGGGGTTGATGGAGGCCGGGGAGGGGGGAGGGAAGGCAAAGAGAGACAGACAGACAGAGAGAAAGGAAGAAAGACACATAGATAATCAGCTTAAAGTTCTGCGTAGTTATTACGGCGAGTCAGTCAAGTCATCGGTCGCCACACGCCCATCTAAAGTTTTATAATTATGGTTATATTCACTGGCAAGCAATCGCAAATCCACCCTATTAAGCAACAAAAATTAATGTCGCGAACTAGACCCAATCTGCCGGCCTAGTTCACCAGTCACTGCATCGAGGTTCGTGCCAGAGCACAAACTCTGTATAAGGGAATGGTTTCTCGCGGTGCCGTCAGGCGAAAACTGAATGCGTGGGTTGCGACTGATACACAGGGGTTAGGCAAGATGGCGGCGGAGTTCTTCTGGTGCCACTAACAACAGGGCTTAAAATGGTCCATGATTCAAAAGGGCGGGGGGGGGGGCGTTGGGGGTGGGTGGGAGTTTAACGTCCTTTTCCACCACATAAAGGTGATATCAAAGACTGGGCAACGAGAAAAAAGCCAGCACAAAATATATGGCCCCAGCCGGGATTCGAGCTCACGACCCGAGCATTGTCAACAGGGGGAGGGGGGGGGAGTGTGCAGCATTTAGTGTGAAAGTGGAAACCCACAAGCGCGCGTCTGCTTTGCAATCTGAAATTAAAAAACAAAACAAAACCAAAAATTTTGTTCACCCTAAAATATGTGCAATTCGGTGCATTTTAAGTGTTTCAGAAATTGAACCACTTTTTGGAGGTGTATGTCTAGAATTAGACTAAAATTTGTACAATTTGGTGCGTTTTGGCACGATTTTAAGTGCTTCAGAGGACGAAACACTTTGTGGAGGAATATTCTAGAAGTGGGCTAAAATCTGTACAATTTGGTGCGTTTTGGTATGATTTTAAGTGCTTCAGAGGACGAAACACTTTCACAAAGGTGGAAATCCGTCCTCACAACTATTGAATCGAGGTAGCACGGGGGGGAGGGGAGAACTGCCCGCCTTCTTGCTTAACAACTGTGGAGCTCCTTAGGTTGCGACAGAACAGAATTTAAAGTGCGTGTGGTGTGTGGGCCGGTGGACGGGAATGTTTCTGTCCAATAACCGATCAGCTTCCATCTGGATGCGTTTGCACTGAGAAGCTGGTCAAAATAATAATAAAAATAATTATGACTGTGTATTGTATAGGCGCTTTACCCAATTTCTTGCATTGGTTCACAGCCGGCGCCGCGAACTGAGCCCAACACCTACCGCGCTCACGTGAATCGCACGCATTCTCTCTCACACTGAACATGAACTCATTACAATCACCTGGTGCGAAGGGTCAGCTCAGCAATTTAAGTTTCGGAATTTAGAATTTATTTTCAAATTTTGTGGGCTGAACATATCCAAAGCAGAGGGGGGAGGAAGCCGGAGTACCCGGAAACACTCCCCGACGGTCGGCCTGAATGAACGGTACCACGTATGAGAAGGAAACGGCTACTTCTATTCATTTCAATTGCATTGCCAAACGTCTATCCACTCGCCCACTTTGATACTGTGCCACAAACAAGTTGGAATTCCCTGTGCCGGACTCCGGCAGTTAATCGGTAATGGTGACGTGTTCGTTGGGCCTGCCGTTGCCCCGAGTGGGATTCGAACCTGACCATTGGTGACGAAGTTCGTTAACCACTAGACCACCGAGTCAGAACGCGAGCTGCTGACTTTCTCCCGGGTCTCATGCCTGTCAACAAGGTCCTTTCCATCATGGCCAATTAGTCGGACTAAGAAGGTTGGATGAGAATGGACTAATGGGGCATATATCACGGTGTGCGCTTGAATGGACCGGGCTACGGGGCATGTTTTTTGTTGAACCTAAACTGTCAGTGTTCAGTCAGTGAAGCTGAAGAGATAGAGAGTACAAACGGCAGGGCATGCCCAACGAACGCGTCACCATTACATTACATTAACCGCCGGAGTCCGGCACAGGAAATTCCAACTTGTTTGTGGCACAGTATCAAAGTGGGCGAGTGGATAGACGTTTGGCAATGGCATTGACATGAATAGAAGTAGTCGTTATACTGAATTGATATTGAATGAATCTTATAAGGATCATGGCTACGTACAGTTAGTCTGACTTGAAAACGCATCTGTTCCGGCTGGCTTTCGGCGGCTAGATCCGCTTACCTCCTCCTGATTCAGCTGCTGTGTGTGTGTGTGTGTGTGTGTGTGTGTGTGTGTGTGATATTTGTTGGTGTGAGTGCGGGAGTACGCGCATTAAGTCACTGTGAGAATTGTGAGAATTTTGCGCGATATAAGTACAATTCATTATTATTATTATTAGAAAAGGTCTGCTCATGCAAGTTAAAGCCTGCCGTTTTAAGTTCGAAGCTCTAAGGCTGTTCGCCAATCAGACAGGTGTTTCATTTGGCCCTTGAGACCGTTTTCGTGACTTTGTAGCTTCTAACAGTAGAGAAAATTAATACGATATGTTCCATTTCTGAACAGCGGACTGGGACTCGACAAAGCTTCTAAACATAGCCACCAATCACTGAGCACCGTCTAGCTGGTCCTCAGTCCGCAACCAAATGGGGGAGGCTATTATGGAGGGAACTCGTACAGGTCTATTTTTAGACAGTTAGGGTTAGGGTCAGGCTTAGGGTTAGGGTGTTTTTTTGTTTATGTCCTGAAGAAGGCGAAAGCCGAAACGTTGACCTGTGCCGTCCTTTGTGAAAGTTAAGTGGTTTCTGTCCCTTTTATGTCGCTTTTATTTGCTTAGGGTTAGGGTTTGGTTATGGTTTGAACGCGCTGTCAGGCGTTTCCGGAATCCCGTGACCTCAGGTGACGTCCGTCTAAAAATAGACTCGGACCTGTACGAGTTCCCGCCATAATAGCGACCACCCAACCAAATAACGTCGTCTGCTCAGTACTGTACACGGTACACGTCTAGAACAACTTACACACGCAGGCCACAGTCACCAGAATGGTCTCAGATGCTATACTGTGAGTCCGTGACCCAAGTGACTGATCCTGATGCACAGATTCAGCGCATTCCATGAAACGTTGTCCACACGCTGCTGTATGCCTCTGATGCGCGTTGAGACGTTACAAGACCTAAGCGGCTCCCCACAAAATCTTTCCCAAGTGTGAAAAACTTTTACTATGAATCCTGCGACTGTGCGTAATCCACGCAACTCTCTCACAGTTGCAGAGTTTTCAGCGCTTCGGGGACCCTGTATAAAACCAGAGCACGAGTTTGCCGTGACATTATTTGGCTTTTGGTCAGTGAGCGAGACACATCGCTGCAGTGTCTAGCGGATGTTGAGTGCTGCACGATCATCTTTCTCGCTCAGTGTCAAAACGCAAACTGAGCTGTGAAACCAGGCTGCCCTTGGCTTTTATTGGGGTTTCAGGGACGCTGAAAACTGCAACTGTGACGGAGTTGACTGTGCTTGCACGGTCGACTCTGTAAAATTTTTCACACTTCGGAAAGCTTTTTGTTGGGAGCTTAGATCTTTAAGGTGGCCGAATTGAACGTGCGCCAAAAAAAAACAAAAAAATAAAAACTTGCCAATCTAATACATGTTTAGAAAGCAGGTCTTATGCAGCGAAACTACAACAACAGAAAGTTTTGAAAGGTTATATGGCATTGACGACAGCCAGAAAAAGATCAGACAAAAGTAACGTCTTGATGTCTTCAGATCCTGTGACTGATGACGCACGGAATCTTTTTCTTTCGTTGGCGTTGTCTGCATTGATTGCAAAGATGAGTGGTACCCATGACAACCCATGGTATTTCCGTACCTTTTTGCTCTTCATTTGTCGGGTGTTGTGCGTGGGTCGATAAGTACGACATGTGACAACCTCCGTAAGACTGCATGCTCTCTCTCTCTCTCTGAGTTTGTAAAGCTCATAAATGTCAGTGTTGCAGCATCAGCATGGCTGCACGCACAATGTCTGTATACATGCACCATCAACTACCACACTTGCTGGGTTGTTGTTGCTGTTGTTGTTGCTGCTGCTGTTGTTGTTGTTGCTGTTGTCGTTGTTGTTGCTGTTGTTGTTGCTGCCGTTGTTGTTGTTGCTGTTGTTGTTGCTGTGGTTGTTGTTGTCGGTGTTGTTGCTGCTTTTTTGTTGTTGTCGTTGTTGTTGCTGCTGCTGTTGTTGTTGCTGTTGTTGTTGCTGCTGCTGTTGTTGTTGCTGCTGCTGTTGTTGTTGTTGCTGCTGTTGTTGTTGCTGTCGTTGTTGTTGCTGTTTTTGTTGTCGTTGTTGTTGCTGATGTTGTTGCTGCTGTTGTTGTTGTTGCTGTTATTGTTGATGTCAAGTTGTTGTTGTTGTTGCTGCTGCTGCTGCGCGCGCGCGCGCGCGCGTGTGTGTGTGTGTGTGTGTGTGTGTAGGAAAGGACTGGGGTAAGGGGTGGTGATGGTGAAAGTGTTTGTGGACGGATCACGGTAGAGGGGTGGAGGGCAGGAAAAGACAGGATGGCTACAAAACACATCAACCGTGACCTGACTGAGCTTACGGTAGGGATTTTCCTCACTGCTTTAGTCACTGAAAGTATCATCAGCTGAACTTTCCACAAGCAGGATATAATTTTTGACAAACTGAGAAGTGTACGCTTATCAAACACGTTTGAGCTGATGCACACCAACTGAACGTGGAAGGTTAAAGCGTAATTTGTAGCAGGAAATACAGTCAGAATGTACAGTCTATATATGGATAGATGCAAGTGATTAAGAGCTTAAGGAAATAAAAACAGTCACACACACACACACACACACACACCGGGGCACACACACACACACACCGGGGCACACACACACACACACACACACACACACACACACACCGAGACGCACAGTGCAGTACACAGACTGTACAGGGTGGGTGGGTGTTTGGGAGTTTCAACTTTTCCACCACGTACGGGTGATATCAAAGACGGGGCAACGAGAAAAAGGCCAGCACAAAATTAATATTTGGCCCCAGCCGGGAATCGAGCTCACAACCCGAGCATTGAGAGTCCAACGCTCTACCATTCGGCTATCCCGGCTCCCCAGACTGTACAGGAAATCCGTATGAAGAAACGGGAGGTGGCGAGGGGGGTCGGAATGGCCGGAGTGCAAATTTGTTAAATAGTAAAATATTGACCTTTCTTACGTCCGAGAGAATTGTTGATACAAAGATTTGGGTGCCTTCCCTACCTCTACCACACCCTCACGTCCCGCACACATAACGAGCAAATTTGACACAGGACAAAAAATGTTGCCAAGGATGACTCGTACTGAGAATGTCAGGGGTTCAAGCAATTGAGAGAGACGAGTCACAGGCAGGGGTTTCTAAAATCCGTATTGCTCCATTGACGTCATATTTCTTTTGTCCTCGTCTTACATGCGATTAACATCATCACGGTTTTTGGCTTCGTTTCAACGAACATTATTCGTGCGGTCACACGCAGTGTCAATGTCTCGAGTGTTCTTCTCAGTTCGTGTGATTTTTTTTTATTTATTTTTTTGGTTTGTTTTGTCTTGTTTTGTTTTGTTGTTTCTGATTCATTACAGGAGGAAAAACACCGCTTCGCTGGCTGTTTTCAAAAAGGTTCTAGAGGTGTCGGTTAGAAACTGCACTAATGAAACCTCTCTCTCTCTCTCTCTCTCTCTCTCTCTGTGTGCCGGTGTGTGTGTGTGTTTGTGTGTGTGTGTGTGTGGGGGGGGTCATTTATTGTAGTATGTAGAGAGAGGGAGAGACCAAAAAAAAAAAAATAACTTCGCCGTTTTCCTAGAAAGCCCTGACAATGCCAGTCTGAACCAAAAAATTAGTCAGGTGTGTCTGTTCCTAGTGCCGCAGTCTTGAAAGACTGATTTACATCAGTCACGGCACACACACACACACACACACACACACACACACACACACACACACACACACACACACACACACGAGAGAGAGAGAGAGAGAGAGAGAGACGTGATGTGAATCAGTCTCTCCCAGCACCGCTCCACCTTGTAGACCAGTCTCTCGCCTCGCCCACAGAGCTATCACTGAATATTTAAGTAGCTCTGTGGTCTCGTCACACCTGGCTGTGACGTCATGACCTCATCCGCGACCCTCTCCCGTTTCGCTTCCTTATACGGGCAGAAGGCTAATTTGTTACGTCTGGGAAAAAGCGGTCAGGATTTACTGGGGAGCCGCGATAACGGCGGGAAGTTTCTATATATCTCCACCCTCCCTTGTGCCTCTCCAGAGTTATATCGTAGTGCGACAGCTGCACCGCCGCTTGACACTGTATCGACTAGTTTTTTGTTTTGTTTTTTAAATGTATATGGTATACACAGCAATAACTGAGCCGATGTAATATATGGTGACTGCATGAGTGTTACTATGATATGAGAGCCTAATAAAATATAAGGTCAGGATTAGGTGGGGGGTGGGGGGGGGGAGTGTAACTGAGAGGAGGGCGGGGGGGGGGGGGGGTCGTCAGAAAGATTAGGATGACATTGACCGCGTTTCTTTGTGAGATAAGGCTTATCGGGTTTCAAAATACTATATAATTATATATGTACATATATCTCGACAGCGGACAGCAGATCGAACGGAGTGGACGACACAGGGCACAAGCGGTTGCAACTCAGCGTTACCAAAAAAAAAAAAAAAAAACTTTTCCGGCAGTTTTGCCACGTACAATATCCTTGTTTAATGAACTTTTTACACGATAATTTATTTCAGATTTCCCCTGTGGTAGATGTGCACAGTCGATTTTGTGTTATGAATTCATTCGTCTTACCATGTCTTGTGGGTCTTATGTTCAGTTTTTTTATGTCATGTTCCTTATGTGATGTGGTGTATTTCGGGCAAAAGCGATTTCCCTTTTAGGGATACACGTATAAAGTACTTTCAATTCAATTCAGTACGTGGTGTGGTCACGATTAGAGTCAAGTTCCTTTTCCAGTCGTGTTGTGTTTCCATCCTGCCACGCGGTACGGGACAATCAGTCAGTCAGTGTTAGTTTACAGGAACAAACGGACTTGCTTCCTCAAACTGTTTCCCGCCCGGATTTAGGACAAAACAAATAGGTCAACTGAAGCGTTTGGAGTGTGCTTCAGTTCAGTTCTTCAGTCCTGTCCGGCTTTGTTAGATCCAATCAGAAGTGATGTCTTTAGTCTGTTGGTCGGCTTGGTTGTAATGATCACGTTATCAAGAATTTAAAAAAGCGTTGAACTTTTTTTTTTTTTTTTTTTGGGGGGGGGGGGGGAGGGTAGCTTGCGGTGATGACGATGATAGAATCTCTCTCTCTCTCTCTGCTGTGTGTGGGTTCTCTGATATGGTGTGTGTGTGTGTGTGTGTGTGTGTGTGTGTGTGTGTGTGTGTGTGTGTGTCAGTGTGTGTGTGCCACGGTGTGTGTGTGTGTGTGTGTGTGTGTGTGTGTGTGTGTGTGTGTGTGTGTGTGTGTGTGTGTGTGTGAGATACTGTGAGTGCTCGGAGAGAAAGGCGGAGAGAGAGACGGAGAGAGAGAGGTGGAAGGAACTGACTCGACTGCCCGGCGTGATCAGTCGGGGTGGGGCCGGGTGGGGGGCCGGGTATTGGGAGAGGGGCTGGGTACCCACTCAGGTCACCGTGAGTTTAGCGGACTGCCTGAACAATCACTAAGCAGTACAAGTTTCTGCCTCAGTTAACAAACACAATATTTACTGAACCCCTTACAGCATACCCTGGCCGATTTAGTCAATATGCTAATCTTGCCACCTAACTAATGTCGCAATACCAACGACTGTAGGAAAAAAAATCGTATCCTGTATGGCACAGTGCCAGCTATATAGGACAATACCACATACTTGTGCCAACTGACGCAAAGCACACTGACTGACAAAAACAGTTGTAACCGGGACTTGGCATATGCATGCCAGGCCGCGGCCAGTCTCAGTTGGCACTCTGCCAGAGAAGCTGCCAAAGTTGAGGCTTTGCTGAGGTTTCGCCTAGTCTGATAAACAAATTTATACACAACAAAAATAGACCCGAGCCCGAGGCTAAAACCACTTTACAGTCGCTCGTAGCCGCCAGGGGGCCAGCTCCGAAACTTCTCAAATATGATCAAAGCTGTCAACCCAAGACAGCGTAGTTATTTTCGGACCATCCGGCGGGGGTTGGGCAGGAAAGAGTTAGGCCTTAATGTCCCCGAAGCAACTTAGGCGGAAAGTTATTTCCGAGATCGCGGTTCGCGAGTTAAAGTTTAGATACATGTCGCACCCACTACTGGATTTAGTCTATGCCAGTGAACGTTTAAAGCAACTCTTACTAGTTTGCGCGGTCCACACAGTGTCAATAAACAGATATCATGGTGACTTCTCAGTGTTGCATGTTGAGTACCTTGAGAGGCCATTTCGACATACTAGAGCAAATTTTGTGGTTCGGTACTTGCCATTCTAGCTTCACCGTTCACAGAATAACCTACACTGATACTATCTCTCGGCTTGAAGTGTTTGTTTACTGTAAAGGGGCTAAACTGCTACCAATTCAGTTTATGCTCTCAGGTCGTCATGAGCTGTTTTCGTGGTATCTATCATCACTCCGCTTAGTAGACACTTGGACAGTGACAGCGTCTGTAATGCTGGCACGGAGCCAACAGTAACCTACTCGATGACTGAGGCGGCGACGACGCTGACTGAGCGATCCAGTAGTGTAAGAACGTAAAAGAGCGGCTCGCGCGAAGTGTAAACAACACTGCCGTATTGCATTAAGAGTTGATTAAATTGAACTAGTCATCATCAGACGCACTCACTGATGAGCAAAAGTGTTCCCAAACATAAGTTGGGCTTAGCAAAGATGAAAATAGCCTGTTTAGGTCGAAAAATTTCATCCTTAGGTTGAAGCTAAAAACGGAAAGCTAAAATCAGGTTGTAAATTTAGCCTGCACAGGTCATATTGGGACCATGCTTGTTATTCCGCGGAAAGCTCTACATGATTCGTGACGCCGTCTGGAAGGGGAAAACTGAACCAACAACTGGAAAATGTATGTTTAAGTTTGGCTGATGTCATCCTGTGAAGCTTCAAAAATCGATAAAAGTCTATTTGCATCAGTGAAGAAATAGTGTGCTTCAAAGTGGTCGCCCCCAGGTGAACTTAGTGTCATGTGAGTAAATATATTTGACCCATCAGTTATACCCCCCCCCCCACACACACACACACACACATTTTTAGGCCCACAGATGGTTCAGGTCTGTGTTGGTGGCTGCTGCAGCCGCATACAACTGTTCCAAAGAAAATTCAAGTTTAGTCCGCGCTGACCAGGAAAGCTTCCGGTCGTTTTAAGTCTCGTTCGCACAGCCAGCGTACTCCAGTGTATTGCACTCAGAGTCCTACTTATCATTATTATACCGCACACACACACACACACACACACACACACACACACACACACACACACACACACACACACACACACACACACACACACACTGACACACACACACACACACACACACACACACACACACACACACACACACATACACACACACACACACACACACACACACACATTCTTAGGCCCACAGATGGTTCAGGTCTGTGTTGGTGACTGCTACAGCCGAATCAGTACAACTCTTCCAAAGAAAATTCAAGTTTAAACAGTTCAGGACGTGGACTCGTTCACGCAAAGTATTTGCAGCCAGACAAAAAGACCCGCAAACCCCTGCATGGATTAGTTGTTTTACAAATTTGGTGTAAGGACCTGAAACTGCGTCCGTTGCCACACTTGAACCGTACGGGCTGAAACTGAAACTGAAATAAAATCCAGGATTGATTGCACTAACAGAGTACTGGAACAGTGTCCGTTGTGCTGACACATGAACTACGAATCGAAACTGAAATAAACTCCAGGATCGATTGCACTAACAGAGTATTGGAACAATGTCCTTTGTGCGGACACTTGAACTACGGATCGAAACTGAAATAAACTCCAGGATCGATTGCACTAACAGAGTATTGGAACAATGTCCTTTGTGCGGACACTTGAACTACGGATCGAAACTGAAATAAAATCCAGGATCGATTGCACTAACAGAGTATTGGAACAATGTCCTTTGTGCGGACACTTGAACAGCGTACTCCAGTGTATTGCGCTCAGAGTTCTACTTATCATTATGAAGATAGACTTTCGCATGCACATACCGTTCCAAAACAAATTAAAGTGTTTTTTTTGTGTTAAGCTAGACTGAAATGTCGGCCTGTGGAGTTTAAGTCTTTGAGACAAAATATTTAGAGACGCTGACTAGGAAAGCTTCCGGCCATTGCAATTCTCGTTCACACAGCCAGCATAGTCCAGTCTATTGCGCTCAGAGTTCTACTTCTCATTATGACGATAGACTTGCGCATGCACATCAGTACTGCGGTTCCAAAACAAGTTAAGGCTGTTTTTTCTGTTAAGCTAGAAATGTCGGCCTGCGGAGTTTCAAGTCTTTGAGACAAAATATTTAGAGACAAAAAGGCCCCTCTCAAGCGGCTCATAAATTTGTTGTTTACAAGTTAAGTTTGGAGTGAAGCCGAGTGAAGCCGAGTGAAGCCGGATACTCTACCTGCGTTTGTTTTGGTTTGTTTTCGAAAATGTGACAATGTCCGTTGTGCGGACACTTGAACTTGAACTGTGCCGGGACCGAAGCTTGCCTAAAATAACGCCTGTGCACGATCGATACTTGAAATGAGAGGGGGTTTATTTCTGAGGACACGCCCCCCCCCCCCCCCCCCCACATACACTTAACTTCCCATCATGTCTCTGTGGCTGTAACTGCACGTATGTGAAAGTGATCTGATGTCAGACACCACCAAAAGTGCTAACATGTCCTACCACTGGAAAGTAAAGGATCATCATCATCATCGTCATCACCATCGCTCCGAGGACTGGCGCGGGCACCTGCGATCTCTGCAGCAGTCTCACTGACCAACTGATCCGTCAGAGTTCCTGCATGGGCAACGCAGCCGGCTTCAGGCAGTGTCTGTCGGCCTAACACATCGCTGTCTAACACACACACACACACACACACACACACACACACACACACACACACACACACACACACACACACACACACACACACACACACACACACACACAGTGACGCACGGACTGACGCACACACACACACACACACACACACACACACACACACACACACACACACACACACACACACACACACACACACACACACACACACAAAACAGCTCCATCAAACATCGTTACATCACGCATAGACCATGCTGCATCAATGTCACATCCTGTCCTAATTAAGCCAAAGACAACCAAATCACCCGGTATTAGTGGAAAAACGACAGCGGATTTCCCTGGCGATGGGTAACATATCATCGAGAACATAAGCCGCTTCGCTGCAGGACTGCCTGATCTGTTTGCACTTTCTTAACCGGAGGCTGACTGATGTTTGTTTTCCTGTTTTCCTCTTTATGAGACAGCACTGTACTGTGTGTGTTACTGGCACATGAATGGTGCGGCTGATTCTGTTTGAGGCTGTTGCAGTGCAGCAAATGACATCAGAGAAAATAGGGGTGGGGGGGGGGGAGGGGGTCTAAAGACAAAAAAAAAAACCCTTAGAAATTTTAAAAAATGAAAAATCAATACCGAAATTTAATATGAGGAAACTAAGAGGTAACGTCTGGTTTCGTCGCCTCTTTTCTACCCCCCCCCCCCTCCCTGCACGCCCCCCCCCCAAAAAAAATAAATAAATAAATAAATCGAAAGCCCTTTATTGTCCTCTTCTCCTTTTTTTTCCAGTGGAGTAAGGACTCCTTGTTTTACCAACACTCCCCCGACCCCCCCCCCTCACCCCCCCCACCCCCCGCTCTCCGCCCCCTCCTTCGTCCCCCACCTCCACCAACCATCTATTCAGCTTCACTGAAAGCTGTCTCAATGTCAGCAAAGCTGTAAAGCTTTCCAAAACCGCAGTCTGCAGTTTCGTTGAATGAAACGTGCAATTCCCATCTTACAGCGAAAATGCGCAAACCCGAGAGATACAGGCACGCGAAACTGACAAATCAAACATCCGTCACAAACAAACACGCAAGCGAACAAACACCGACGCGGCAGCACCAAGACGCTGACTTGACACAATCGAAGCCGCAGTTATGCGGCGGAGACGTGAGAAGGGGAAGCTGACGAGTGGCATCCCCGTTATTCAGCCGTTCGGCGTCCGGATTACGTCAGCTCATCTTGGGGGACAGTCGACGCGCCTTTGTCCATTGACATGTTCCGCTAGCCGGCCAGGTGTCACTCTGTGTGTGTGTGTGTGTGTGTGTGTGTGTACCAATAATCCCATCACCACCCACCACTCATACCCCCCCACCCCCCACTAACCCCTTCCTTCCATCACCGGCCCTCACTGTGATTCTCGGAGGGCAGGGCCGGATGGCCGAAAGGTAGAGCGTTGGACTTTCCCAGTGCTCGGGTCTCGTGTTCGAAGCCCGGCATGGGCCAAATATCTATGCTGGCCTTCCCCCCCCCCCCCCCCCCCCCCCTCGTTGCCCCGTCTTTGATATCGCCCGTACGCGGTGGAAAAAAGGACGTTAAACTCCCAAACACCCCCATCCCCCACCCAGAGAGTGAGTGCGGCGTGTGCCGACTACACGTGAGCGTGCGTAATTACTGGGTTCAGAAGCATGCATCCAACCCAAAACAAAAATGCTCAGTTATACAATCTTGAGTACCAACATGTATAATTATTGTACTTAAAAAACGTGTTCCGCTTCAGTGCATGCATGTCCTTCTAACCCCCCCCCCCCCACACACACACCTTCCCGACCCCCTCCCCCACTCTCCCCCCCGCCCCCCTTAAACATAAACATAAACATAATCATAACTTTATTGCCATATGTATAAACATTAGGAATTCGTTATGGTTTTACAAGAGCTGCTTTGCAATCACACCTACATGCATGCTGTCACTAGCTCACTTGTATTACAGTCACTCGCACTTAAATGCTAAATTCCAGCACTTGTCAAAGCCAGTACTGTTCGTGTCACGGCACACGCGGCCTTGTCGGTCCCGAACAGGAAAAACTTGAGTTGACAGGTACGTGTTTCGGCGAAACTTAGTCGTGTCTTACCTCCTAGCACGGCGCTTGCCGGGCAGGAAGTAAGACAGAGTAAACCTTATGACTGTACTCTCAAGAAATAAGAATAAGCCCCGCTTTGTGTGTGTCAGTGCTTGGTGACATGTTTATGAGCGTTTCACGACTGTTTTTGCATACATGTGTTCAGTCTGCCCTTGAAAATGTCTGTCCGATTTTCTTTTTTTTTTATAACAAAATGTCACCTGCCGTTCTCAAAATAGCAACAGAAAGTGCGCAGTGAATCTCATTTACAGTATTAAATGTCCGCGTTGAGATCGGATCCGCGGTATCGTGTGATGGCTTCCCGGCTGGGGCCAAATCCTTGTGCTGGCCTTTTTCAGGTTGCCCCGTGTCAGTTTGATATCACCCCTTACGTGGAGGAAAAGGACTTTAAAACTCCCAAACACCCACCCAACACCTCCTCGTATAATGGCTAAGCTGACAGTGATATCCCCCGAAACAATAACTGAGTATTGCAGTGTAGGCGCTTTACCCAGTTTCTTTAAATGACTGATTGCATTTATTTTCAAATTTTGTGGGCTGTAGAGTTGCATTTATTTTCAAATTTTGTGGGCTGAACTTTTCGGGCCAAAGCAGAGGGCCGGGGAGGAAGCCGGAGTACCTGGAGAGAACCCGCGACGATCGGCCCGAATAGAAAAAAAAAAAATCCGTCTTTGCCCTGAGTGGGACTCGAACCTGGCCTCTCTCATTGGTGACGAAGTCTCTTCAACCACCAGACCACCGACCGCCCCAAAAAACGCACGCGCGCGCACACACACACACACACACACACACACACACACACACACACACACACACACACACACACACACACACACACACACACACACAGATTCGTCTTGCCGGGGAGAAAAAGGACAATGCACACGCAATAAAACACTGTGTCTCCCGGCCCATAACCCGCCTCTGTTGAGAATTGGGCCCGCATGTAAAAGTCAGGTTTAGGGAGTTTAGCCCCGGGTTAGAGTCTAACCTCGAACTAAACTAGCTCTAGGGTTAAAGTTTTTTTTTTTTTTTTTTTATCAGGAAGCGGGTCCATTCCACCATGGTGCCTAAGCCGTTATTGGAGGATTTTTGTCTTTCTTTCTTCGCTTCCTTTTATTTTTAATTTAATTTTGTTTTGGGGTTTCTTTTGTCCTAGTCTGGGCTAGGCCCGTAGCCGTGGGTTAAATTAACCTCGAGCTTTACATACGGGCCCAGGCCGCTGAACTGTGCTGAACTGACAAGGGCGCACGGGCGCTGTCATGAAAATTAATGTCCCTATGGGAAATGCGTGATAGACAAAGGCGATAAAGTAAAAGTGACAGGACATGTACAGTACACCCTCAGGATCAGTGAAGAAGTCATCAGTCACCGACTACGCATATGATTACGTGACATGTACCTATATCGTGCTCAGTTACGAATCAGAAGGTAGAACTGACGAACTGTAATGGTGTCCTTTGTGACTTGTTATCAAAAAACGGATTATCTCATCGGTCTTTCTATAACCTTTTAGTCCACCGACCAAACTCCGAGACCTCCAGAGTGATATGAGGAGGAGGGGGGGGGGGGGGGGGGGGGGGGGGGGGGGCTTGGGAGTTTGACGTCCTTTTCCACCACTGACGTAAGGGTGATATCTAAGACAGGGCAACGAGAAAAAGGCCAGTACAAATCGAGTTGGCCCTAGCCGGGCTAGAGTGATATGAACCGAACTAAAGGGCAGCCGAGCAGTTTAGACAGAGAAGTGGCTGCTCTGTTAAAAGTACCACCACGTGCATACTGGATGATTCGGTGACCACATTGAACGCGCAAATAGTGTAACAACAGTCGTAGGGTGGGTGGGTGGGTGTTTAAGGATTAAACGTCCTTTTTTACCACGTAAGGGCGATATCAAAGACGGGGGCAATTGATGAAAAAGCCAGCACAAATATTTGGCCCGAGCCGCCGGCATACGAACTCACGACCCGAGCATTAGAAGTCCAACGCTCTACCCGGCATTCGGCCACCCCGGCTCCCCCAGTTTAGACAGAGACGTGGCTGCTACTACTACATACACTTTAAAGTGCATACTCATGACGCGGTGACCACACTGCGCGCTCCCGGCCAGTAGTGCACAGTCGTAGAATTTGAAGGTTCGACCGCTCGCGCAAAAGTATAAACAATCGCATTACTACAGAGCTGCACTGATCATAAAGATTAGAGTATTTCGAGCGTACAGGGGCAGAGGGCAGAGGGGGCAGTAAAGCCTATAACAACTCTGAGATTAGAAAGTGCAGGAACGAGGCTGGCAAAGTTCTAAGAAAATAGTCGCAAATCAGTATGGGGTCCGAAAATATTCTTACAATTTGGGCCTTTAACACAGCCTAATCTTTTGAAAGAGAAGGGTGTGTAAGGTTACACCTTCCAAGGTTTATCTCCTTTGTGACTGCTGGGCTAATACGTCAGAACATGTTCCCACTCTATCGTGCCTCTCTCTCTTTGCGTGTCGTGGTGCTCAAGTTACTGCCGGTGTAGCATCCGGTCCGGTCCCCCCTCTGAAGTAGTCCCCCGAAACTGCTCTAAGCAAAGTGTTGTAGCGTTTTATTTACTTTTTAATTTCTTATAAGTGTCAGGAACATTTCTAGATCAGCATGTGTGTGTGTGTGTGTGTGTGTGTGTGTGTGTGTGTGTGTGTGTGTGTGTGTGTGTGTGTGTGTGTGTTCTCTGAATATAACTGTTGTCTGATACACATAAAAAGCAACAAATAAACAAACAAAACACCGTCTCCAGGCTCACCCAAACAGCAACAATAAATACAGGATTCTCGAATTTCAACTCAGAAAAATGTCATCTAACATCGTGGATGAATTTAGGTTTATTTCTTTGCAAGGGGGGACCATTATAGAGCAGTTTTTGCCACGAATTGGTCCCCCGGGGGACTACTTCAGAGGGGGGACCGGACCGGATCCTACACCGGGTAAGCAGGACAACAAAAGCGACACGTAAATTTGACATAGGCGCCAATTCAGCCCTTTATACTTCCCTGTAACAAGAACTACAAGGGAATACCCGATTCGACGTAACTATCACATGATATGAGTCGAAACTTGAATTCTGACTCAGTACTGCCGCCTTTTAGTGCTGTACTGAGTTCAGTCAAGCACTCTGCGGCAAACGTTGTATGAACTTTATAACAAACTTATCATTGATGAGGTGTGGGGGAGGGGGTGGGTGTTTGGGAGTTTAACGTCCTTTTCCATCCCGTATGGGTGATATATCAAAGACGGGGCAACGGGCAAATATTTGGCTCCAGCCAGGATTCGAACTCAAACCCGATTATTGAAAGTCCAGCGCTCTACCATTCGGCTATCCCGGCTCCTCCAAACTCATGATGAATTATGATAAATCTAAATTCTGAATGCCCCAACTTATCACTACAAACTTTAGTTCAAGCACTCAGTCTTCGGCAGAAGTGGTACATGAATAAAAATAAAAAAATTGTAATACACCAATATTGATTCAGAAATAATTATGTGCTATGCCGGCATGTATACCGGTGACCGTAACTGAGTCATTGGTGATTTTTGCCCTAAGCCGGTAGACTACTCCAACTGACTCAAACTGAGAAAACAGTTGCAGGAGATTTGTCCAGCGAAAACCATTACAACAGAAAGACTTTTTTTTTGGGGGGGGGGGGGGCAGTTGCATGAAAAGGTACAGCATGATTAGTAGTTTAGGGGTAAAAAGTTGCGAAAGACACATTTTACATTTCTTTTTATCCCTGTCGTTGTTGTTGTGCGCTCTCATCACCTGAGTACAAACTGATGTAGAGCAGTGCAGAATCAAGGTGTTCGTTTATCAAATTTAGCTAAGAAACTACACAAGAACACTAATGGAACACACACACAGAGGACGCACACACTGACGCACGCACACTCTCTCTCTCTCTCTCTCTCTCTCTCTCTGACACACACACCGTGCACACGCACACATTTGAGAAAGTACACATGAATATCTATGCGGGTCCTGAACACACACACACACACCGCACAGAACTTGATTAGACCCATAATATTATGCCCTCAGGTGTAATGACCCGGCCCCGCGACTCAGTCTGGTTAGCCTAGGCAGGCAAGCAAAGACAGATAACACAGAGAGTGTAACTGCGCAGTAGACTGAAATGGGAACGAGGTAAGCCGACAGACTGATCCTATCAGTCGTGACAGGAAAGCGGGTCATCAGTTATTGATCGCCATCTTGTTCACAACTATCTGCTGCCTGTCACCGGCAGCAGTAATGGAGACATATTATAATACCGTTACGCATTCAGTGGACTCAATACTGACATTGAATACAGATTGATGAAAATGTACTACCCTTCCAGTGCCCCCCAACGCCTGCGTGCTTTGGGAGACTCGCATCTGTGTTGCACCGGATTTTATTCGACCAGGAAAAACGACGGATATAAGGAAATGTCAGTTAATGTATTAAAAAATTGCCCAGTTTCTTTCCTCGTGTGTTGCTACAAAAACATACATCAGCAAATTCTGAACTGAAGGTACCAAAAAAATGCCTATTTTCTCTCTTGGTGTGTTAATACTAAACACGTACATCAGTTATTGATCGCCAGGAGAGAAAAGATGCCTATTTTTTCACAAAAAGAGAAAAATTGTCTATTTGTTCTCCTGCCGGGTGAGTCAGCTACAAACACGTACATAACTGAGGAAATATTGAGGTACAAAAAAAAAAACCGCCTATTTTTCTCTCTTGGTATACAAGCACGTACATCAGCTAAATATTAATCCTTCAAGATGTTAATTCAAATAAATGCTCATTTCCTCTCCTGATGAGTCGATGCAAATGCTGACGTACATCAGCAAATATTCAGGGATATAAAAAGGCCAATTTTTTCCTGGTGAATTGCTACCAACACATACGTCAGCAGCTGATGTTGAGATAAGGAAATTGCCTCTCTCCTGCTTAGTTGATACAAACATGGACGTTCATTAGTAAATACGGAGGTATTAAAAAAAGCCTTTTTTTTCTCTCCTGGTGATGCGTGGCGAAAAAGGACGTTAAACTCCCAAACACCCACTCATCCACTCTCTCCCGGTGAGTTCAGTGATACACACACTGACGCTCATCAGCTAAAGGGCCTGTTTTCTGGGTGGCTACACAACCATGCCAGTTGACTTGCCTTAGAATCAGAACCATGCAAATCGTACCTTATCATAATGATATAGATGTAACACTGTAGACAGTAAATCCTCCACTGAGCTTGGCATTTACTGTTCTGAAGTTGCTCCATTGAGTTGGTGGGTTAGTTATTTTCAGTTTTGACGAAACTGAAGTGAAAACAGCCTGGTCGTGTAACAGGTAATGCTCATTTCTAGACACCATTGCAATACAGCTTAGTGTTTGTACTTTTGTTTTCTAGCAAGCAATTGCAGAAACTGAGCTGGAAAAGTGAGACATACAAAGGGACAGCTGCACTTATTTGCTGTATTAAGGGTTTTGCAATCTATGCTATCTTAGTTGCAGTTGAAAACAAATTGCATAAATGGGTCTACATTTTTAGCAACTACTGATTACCACGGTCGAGTGTATGTGCCAAAAGAGCAGGCTAAATTATTTTCCGTTTTTGGATCAAAGGATGTTTTCTACTTAGTCGGATCTTGTGTTCTAAAGCAAGTGGTTTAACTTTCATCCAGATTTGCACACATTGAACAGGTAACAATAACTGAATAAGCTCAAAACATTCTGACAGCGACCAGTTCAGTTTGTTTCCCCAACAAGTGACGTTTGTGTTTCTTCATTGCTTTGTGTCCAGTCAGAAGTTTTCAATTTCTTTCATAGCTATTTCTAGTAAACTGTTCTTGGCTAACTCGGTCTCAATAATTCACTGGGAGATAGGCTGTCTGACTTTGTGCACTCTCTCCCAACAAGACATGACATGAGTTTGTCCTGGCGTGAAGAAAAGTTAAACTATGCTTACACCGTCTGACCATGTAGAACCACAGTGAAAGGAAAAAAACACGAACACCTTCACACTTCTGTCTTTGTATAGAAAGAAACAGGGTTTTGAAATGCAGTCACAGCGGTGCAAACAAGTTTGCCTTTCCCATTGAGTGTGGTACTGTACTTCTCAAACTCTAGTGCAGGTATAGATCTACAGGCAAGTGCAGGCTTGTGCTTACATTCGTGATGTTCTTCGGATGACGTCGTGGGTAAAAAGTTGCACACACATTGCTTTAGATGAACGTATCTCGGTCAATATTTACGTCACACCTATGAAATTTCATGACTTTGTCAATAAATGGTTTGACTATGTTCATGCCAAAAATTGTGTTGTTTAACTTGTAATTAGCAGAGTAATTAAAGAATAAGTTGTGAATTGCCTATATAAAAACCATGGGTAATTTGTTTCCCACGATGTAGGACTAGGAATAAGTTGAAATTTACCTTTCTAAAAACCATGGGTAATTTGTTTCTCACGATGTAGGACTAGGAATAAGCTGCAATCTGCCTATATAAAAACCATGGGTAATTTGTTTCCCACGACGTAGGACTAGGAAGAAGTCGAAAATTACCTATTTAAAAACCATGGGTAAGTTGTTTCACACGATGTAGGACTAAGAAGTTTTTTAGCGACGTAGCCGGAAGGTTAATGTGTGGGAGTACACATGTATCCATTTTGTCAACATCGTGCTTTCCTGGACATCTTGCTGAACTATCATGTGAAGTAGTGTCAACATCGTGCTTTCCTGGGCATCTTGCTGAACTATCATGTGAAGTAGTGTCAACATCGTGCTTTCCTGGGCATCTTGCTGAACTATCATGTGAAGTAGTGTCAACATCGTGCTTTCCTGGGCATCTTGCTGAACTATCATGTGAAGTAGTGTCAACATCGTGCTTTCCTGGGCATCTTGCTGAACTATCAAGTGAAGTAGTGTCAACATCGTGCTTTCCTGGGCATCTTGCTGAACTATCATGTGAAGTAGTGTCAACATCGTGCTTTCCTGGGCATCTTGCTGAACTATCATGTGAAGTAGTGTCAACATCGTGCTTTCCTGGACATCTTGCTGAACTATCATGTGAAGTAGTGTCAACATCGTGCTTTCCTGGGCATCTTGCTGAACTATCATGTGAAGTAGTGTCAACATCGTGCTTTCCTGGACATCTTGCTAGTCTAACTATCATGTGAAGTAGTGAACGGCACAACCCCAGTTCAAACTCCTGATTTTGCAATCTCAGTTGAAAGAGTGGTTTGTGTAAGAACTGAGCATAATTGAGGAATAAGTGCAACTGAGATGACAAATGCAAGTGAATATGTTGATGGCCTTATTTGTGCAATGCAGACTGAGCATAATTGAGCAATAAGTGCAACCGAGATGACAAATGCAAGTGAATGTGTTGAAGGCCTTATTTGTGCAATGCAGACTGAGCATAATTGAGCAATACGTGCAACTGAGATGACAAATGCAAGTGAATGTGTTGAAGGCCTTATTTGTGCAATGCAGACTGAGCATAATTGAGCAATACGTGCAACTGAGATGACAAATGCAAGTGAATATGTTGATGGCCTTATTTGTGCAATGCAGACTGAGCATAATTGAGCAATACGTGCAACTGAGATGACAAATGCAAGTGAATATGTTGATGGCCTTATTTGTGCAATGCAAATGAGCAATGTGATCCGATGAGGTGTGTAACTGAACATGAAATGCTGAGTGCAACTGAAAATGAAAACACAAACAACGTAAGTCGTAAGCACAGTCACACCCTCACTTACACACACACACACACACACACACACTCACCCGCGCACCACTGCACAGGACACAAAAATGGATAAAAATCCAGAACAAAAGAAAGAAATCCACAAAGGTTTTACTTTGCTCATATTTTTTGGGGTATTTTTCAGTTTTTCTATGAACATATACTTTGGACTGGACGTCTCCGTTCAGTAGTCACTGACACTGAGAGAGTGAACAAGATACACAGATAAAACATGATATTGCTGCGAACAACTTGCACCATATCATGGACGCCATTTTGTTTTTCACTGTCGCAAAAAAAAAAGAAAAAAAGATGCACTGAGATCATCCAGTATACAACTGTGCACCTTGCGACACATGTATCGCATATAATACCAGTTCTGTGAACCTCCATGTTGAACAAACTAAAGCTGCACACCTTTTGGAACTCTCGAGTCCCGAGACATGAAATAACAGGAGTGAGATTTTACTACTTTAAATGCACCACTGGCTTACTTGGTAAGCTCCCGCGTTCGAAAACACAAAAGTCACAACATTCGCGCTTACAGGACATCCAAAAATAGTCTGACGCTCATCATAAAATTTAAACTTTATATCTCTCAATACAGGCAAAAAAAAAAAAAAAAATTTCAACACACTTGCGTACAATTACAGATAAAGTATTTCATACCAGTTTTACTATCCACTTAAATAAAGGAAGAACCTCACTCCTGTTATATCGACAAGTGCATGACACAGGCAAAGACGCTTGGTGTGAACTTTTCTCTCATCTGCCTCCGGACCATGGTTTGATACAAAACAGACGTAAGTTCGGCACAACGTCGCATACAAACACACACTCACATTCACAGTCAACACTTCCCTTCCCCCACTCAATCCCTTATTACAACTGCGAGCTAAACTTGGAATTCAGGGGAAAATAAATCTATAGATAAATTGCACTTTGACACCTACAGCTCTACTATTTATCACAAGGTTTGTAAAGTCTGAGCTTGCACATGAAAACGTAAACAGACCTGGCTCTATTTCAACAACTCACACACACGTACCCTTTGTACACACACCTCATGAGCAAGCCTAGCTGCCTTTTCGTTTTGAATAAGCACTTCCCATCAGCACCAACGTGTCCATTCACACCAAAATGACATACTATGGACGATGATGATGATGATGATGATGATGCACATGATTTGTACAATGTATGATTTTTTGATCAAATGACACACTGCATGCTGAGCAAACACTAGCGTAATTTTCACAAAACTTCAGTCTTGTTACAAGAAAACACTACTGCACACGTTCCGTTCACTCGCACGGCTGAAACAGACACTGTCTCAGCGTTCCAAGTTAATTGTATCCAGGTCTGTGTACGCTTTCATGAGATTGCTAAGCCAACAGCACCTATCATCATAAAATTAAATACAGCAAAAGGAAGTCAAAACAAAAGACAATAAATCAAATGAATTCTACCTCATACAGGTTCAAGCTAATCGCACCTGGCTAACTGCCGTCAGTGGTGCAGAAACAAAATCACTCTCTTTACTAACACTACTACAAGTCATACACAAAACAAATCACTACTCAGATCAAATTCAGTTTCCACTCCAACAATTAACTGCACAAAAACCTGACATGAGGAAGAACAAGAAGTGCTACAGTAACTGTAACATGCTGGTATTCCCTACCAGCAAAACTGCTAACGAATGTATTCAACAAAACAGATAATAGAGAGAGAGAGAGGAAAAACCAAAATTTATCAGCCTTTCCTGTTACGGTTTCTGGAAACCCTCCCATAAGCAACCCCCTCCACCCACAAAAACAAACAGAAAAATACCACCCGCTAACCCCAAACACACACTGCACTGAACTGCATTTCACACAGTAGGTAATTTTCACTCCATGACTTGAAAGACACACAATGAATGATCTATGAAGTGAAGAAATGACACAGAATAATTTGTGCATTTTAAAAAAAAATTGAAAAAAAAAAGAAGAAAAAACAAGAATGATGAGATGTTGCACTGAAAAGACAAACTGTAAATGCACGAGATTTGCAACTCATTTTTCCTTTGTGATCTTCATCTACAAACGAAAAATGAACATATGTCCAGTAACATATCTATGGCATTTGTTTGTGACAAATTCAGCACCTTTCATCTGTCAAAAAAAGGGAGGAATATTGGGGGATGCAAAAGGTACCTGTAAAAAGTGAGATTCTCATGTGACATAGGGGTAGTGGTATGGGGTTGGTTTTCGCAATCTAATCCATTTACAATTTGCTTGAAGTGCAACATGTGTTACTGACCAAAACGGTTCCTTTTCACAAGGAAAACCCCACCTGCTCATTCCTTGTGAACAAAGGGTTACTCAGACTCTTACACATCAAATATCACAATTCTTCTATGCATCTTAAAGTTCCATGGCCAAACATTAGTATCTCATATAGCAGAAAAAAATCACCATCACTGACAATGCACAAATTCAGGTACTCGGCACACCACATTCACAAACACATAACACATGGTACACTAGTTAGCAGACGCTTGGTATGTTCATACACAGCACAGCTGATCACATGAGTGGCAAGTCCTTTGAACACAGCACTGGCAAACAGGCTCCACTAAATCCTGGTGGAGTGTTTCTTTCGGCAGTGGAATACTGACGGATTGGTCGGAGTCCTTGGGACAATAGTTGAAAGGAAAAAAATATCATAACCACACAAAACTAAAAGAGATAAAGTGCAACTGCACTGCATTGTTTACAAATTCAGATAATCCATACATAAAAGCTAGGGAGAGAGGACGGGGGTGCTTGGACACCCTGAACCCCCCTCCTTGGTCCATATTAACAAAGTCACAGAAAAATACCCGGCACATGAAACCTCTTCGGGAGGCTACGACATCACCATCTGCATTTCCTTGGGATATTGATGAAGCTGCGGGTGAAGATGATTTGCCTGTTGTCCGCACGTCGCCAGGCTGGCCTCTGGGTGAAGGGTGCTGGAATGTGACGCCGCTTGCTGCTCCGGCTCTACAGTTTGAGAGATGCTGTTGTCGTACAGCACACCAATGCTACCATTTTCACCAATCCGGTAGGACACATCCTTCGGATCTACCCACATCGTGAGTTCCTGGGGAAATAGCGACTTCAGGGCTTCCACCGGCAGACCGCACGCTTTGGTGGCCTTTTCCACGATCGGGTCGACTTTGTTGTAGAGAATGCGTATGCACCGGTAACCACTGCCCTTGAAAGGCTTCTCTGGGAACCAATGGTCCCTATAGTGGTTGAACAGGAGGCTGGTGAGCGTCTTTCTAAAACTCTCAACAGTTCCTGGAGCAATGTTTCTCGCTAGAAGCAATCTAGCGAGAAATCCAGCGGCACTGTTAACTTCGTCCTTCATTCCAGAGGGTGTAATAATCGCACATAGACTTACTGTTCTGTTTACGACTCACAGCTGGCGTTTGTAACAGCTGTCGAGAATTTTCTTTGCCTTGGCGCGTCTCTCGAAGAAAAACTCACCGCCTGAGTGCACACTTAGCTTCTTCAGATCAAGGATTGGAAGGTCTTTCACACTGGTAAGGTCCTCCCACTGATTTTCAGCCAGCAGCTTGGCGTATACAACTCCTGTTCTTTGTTTCTGGAATCCGTCTGGCAAGCTGTGTCGAGCGGCTGAGTTTTCTTGGCGTCACTCACGTCAGCCCGCTACGTCAGGCATCACGTGAGCCAATCAACGCCCGCCTGCAGGGAAAGCAACAGCTTTATTTTTAGCGCTGATCAACAACAAAGCCAGCCGGCGCACTGGTCCTGTTAGCCTCATTGGTATGGTGACCCAGAACTGTTGGAACATACTGGAACAGTCCTTGTGAACGCCCTTCGCACTTTATACATCATATCGCGGACGTTGATTAATCACTCGCAGTTAAGCTCTCTTTTCCGCTGCTGTAGCAACAATAGCACACATAGCGAATAAAATTTAACTGTAAACCGTTTGTCTTCGCGTAAAGTAAAGTGGGCTGTCTTGACCCAGTCGCGGCTACCGTAATTCAGTCGCTGACGCAAACTATAGATGGCCATTATTTAGAGAGAAAAAATGTATATTCAGCTTTTGCTTTCTTTCTTTTTTTCATCAGCATGGATACATTCACTGATGAAGCCGTTCAAAGTAATGGAGTGATGGGAAGTCAGTGACGATATCTATTTCTAACTTTATACTGGACTCTGTCCTGTTGAAGGGTTCATTATGCATATTCCTACCGACAAGAATCTGTTTAATATTCATCTAGAAACATGTGTGGCTATCTAAACTGAATGGGGTTCTCTATTTGTGCTTGATTGTATTTTTCTTTGTTTTTGTAATTGTTTTAGATGATCAGTATATGTTTCCTTTTTATCAGATTGGCTCTATGATTAAATCAATGTCAACACATTGTACATCGCTGAGTGCCACCCAAGGATCGACCGACTCCTGCTATCCTCAATCGCCTCCCTTAGTCGTTAACCCGCCAGTTTTTGAGCCGAACCAGTTACCATAGAATTTTACGACCTGCGTGCGTGATTCACGGCAGCTGTAGGGTTGACCTGAATGTGGCCTGAGGTCGCCAGCCTTGTGTGCCGCTCCCAAAACCAGCCAATCGCAACACCGCAGTATTATCTCGCATGTTCAGCAGGCCAAACAAACACCGTGTTTCGCCGTACTGTTATTTTTAGCTGAGCAGTACAGCTGATATGGTCAACTTTGCCTTACCAAGACGGCCGAAATCCAGTTGTTTTTATTGCTACACCTTTGCGTAAGGTGGTTAACCTATACCTACTTCATTACACCAACACGAAGCATGTTGCATGCGAGTGGGCACCTACGAGATTAGAGTGATGGTTAACCTCTTCTCAGACCGACTTACGTCGGACACTGATCTGGGTTTAGTGGGTTTAGACCTGTGACTCTGTAGCAGCTAACTCCGTCAGCGTCAGCGTCAGAACTGAGTATTCAGTTTCACTCTGTTGAAATTCATAGGGCAAACTAAGTTATACGAACACCATTTTTGTCTCACTACTGATAATGTAAGGCGCCGGGTTCGTCTGTGAAGTTTCCACTGAAATGGTGGCAGAGCTTTACATCAGTAAAGGGGAGCCGGGGTGGCCGAATGGTAGAGCGTTGGACTTCTAATGCTCGGGTCGTGAGTTCGTATCCCGGCGGCTGGGGCCAGATATTTGTGCTGGCGTTTTCATCGTTGCCCCGTCAGTGTTTGATATCACCCGTATGTGGTGGAAAAGCACGTTAAACACCCACCCACCCTTTACGTCAGTAAAATCATACCGGCATCACTACACACACACACACACACACACACACTGAAAATAAACTTTTACTGATTTGGGGGCGGTGAGGGGCCGGGGGGGGGGGGGGTACTCATAGTTTCATACACTTCATGATTACTGATGTGGATCGTTCCTCCAGCCGGTTACACTGATTGATGATTTCAGTGGGAGCTGCACCCCCTCCCCCCCCCCAACCACACATTTGCACCACCGCCTAAAAACTGAACAACTTGACAACAACAACAAAAGCGAAAAAGATTTCACCACACTGGGCGCACTTCCGAAGTGAGTCAGTGTGGCTGACAGTGTGCCAAGACCAAACTGTGCACTACATACAGGATCAACAACCCAGGCTGGTGCTGAGTGTTCCAACAGCTCAAGTTGATCGATCTCTACCGGCTAGTGACGCACTACTTACACTAGTTGTGCAGCCTATTTCACAATCACCGTGTATAGTCGATTAGGTCATGCAGCTGGTCGGGTGGGTTGCGGCGTCAGTCAGTCATTCGTTCAGTTCAGGGGCGGGCAAAATGATGCACCAGCTTCTTTGCGTGGAGTATGGAAGGGAGTGGAGGCCGGGGCGAGAGGAAGACAGGGACTGAGAAGAGAACACGTAAAAGTCGGGGTTAGGGAGTTTAGCCCCGGGTTAGAGTCTAACCTCGAACTAAACTAGCTCTAGGGTTAAATTTTCTGTTGCAGTTTTTTTGTTGTTGTTGTTGTTTTAAATCAGGAAGCGGATCCATTCCAGCAAGGTGCCTATGCCGTTATAGAAGGATTTGTGTGTCAGTGTGTGACGGTGTGTGTGTGTGTGCCCGCGGTCACGGTCGCGCCAGCCAAGACCGACTTCCATAGTCGTCGACCGAATTTCACTATGCGTAAAGTGGTACAACCGATGCGGAACCTGAAACGGGGCAAGCCTTGATTCAGTACAGGGGCGCCGGAACCGGGGGGGGGGGGGCAGGGGGGGCAGCTGCCCCCCCCCTGTACCCAAGCAGGGGGGGCAAGGGTGTCTTTTTTTGCCTC
>JACVVK020000379.1:345000-352500 GCA_018292915.2 Batillaria attramentaria
ACCACATACGGGTGATGTCAAAGACTGGCGGGGCAACGATGAAAAAGCCAGCACAAATCCCGGCCCTAACCGGGATACGAACTCAAGACCCCGGCCGAGCATTAGTCCAACGCTCTACCGTTCGGCCACCCCGGCTCCCCTGGCAGTACTCTGCATAGGGGAAGTGAGTGAGTGAGTTTTTAGGGCTTAAAGCCGCGCAAGTCACAAAGACTAATTCGCGGCTGACTGCATAGGGGAAAAAGAAGTTGCTATGTATATGCTTACCAAAAAAAACCAAAAAAAACCCCACACTTTTTCAAAAGTGGTAGTGCAGTGTCAGTCTACGCGGCGTGACGTGTGACTTCATTGCTGGGACTGTTTGAGTCCTTGAGTAAGACCAGTTTTAGTTTTAGTGGTAAGGCGGCGTTGTGAAGGCGGCCCCAGCCCGAAATCTGCTGTGATTGGCATGCATGCCGTGCGCGACCTGCACATGTGACCGGCGTGTCACGTCGCTGCCACAGGGACGGCAATTTCGCTATTTGATCTTTTTGTCCCGTCCACCCTATTGTGCCCACGTCGTTAGTGAGAGACAAGGGACAAAAGCCATAGTTGAGAGATTGTTGTGATGTTCTCAGCCCCGCCGGCCGTCTCTCGCTCTGTATCAGTCACCGGCTCTGTGTGTGTGTGTGTGTGTGTGTGCCGTATTGATGTGCTGATGAGTGTGTGTGGCACGGTGCCGGTCAGTGTGTGTGTGTGTGTGTTCAATTGTCAGACAAAGCCTGAGCCGGGGCGGTGGGGGAAGGGTGTGTGTGTGTGTGTGGGGGGGGGGGGGGGGTAACCGCGCGGTCTTTGACAATTCCATGGAAGATTTCCCGACAGGGAAAAAGATTGGTCCCCGTATGTCCTTTGGCTGAAAACTGAATGTGAAACGCGGAAATCATCTGACCTAACATCACGAACAGTCACCTGCTTTCTGAAGAGTCTTGGCCAGTAAAACCGCTGGTTTTAGTTTCCGGCGGCAAGTAAGTCGACTGATCAATGATGTGGCAGTGATTATTAGGGGCCCTGCCTGAAAACCGATGTGACTGGCGTGTTTGCGCGACATCAGTGCACATCAGGTGTGACCGGTGTGTCACGTCCTTGCCTGGACGACCGGCGGCGATTTCGCTATTTGATCTTTTCTCCCCGTCCACCCTATTGTGCCCACGTTGTTACTGAATGAGAGACAAGGCCGGGACAAAAGCCATAGTTGTGAGAATGTGGTGACGCCTCTCTCAGTTCTCTTGAACCACTCAGGCTCTCTATCACTCCTCAATCTCTCTCTCTCTCTCCGACTCTCTCTGTGTGTGTGTGTGTGTGTGTGTGTCGGTGTGTGTGTGTGTGTCGGTGTGTGTGTGTGTGTGTGTGTGTGTGTGTGTGTGTCAGACAATTTGAAGGGCGGAAAGTGGAATCGTGCGGTCAGCCTTCGACCTTGTCAAGGGGAATTCCAGATGGTATATTACAATGAATGCAAAATTCAGTCAGTAGAGGTTTTCCTGAAAAAGCGATCGGTGCTCGTATGTCACTGGCTGAAAAGCGGGAAAAGTCATCTGACCCAACATCAGGAACAGTCACGGGTATTCTGAAGAGGCGTTTTTTTTGGTTTTTTTTACAAAGTGTTTCAGATTATATTATCATCGTCATGTTTTCCCTTTTCACTTACGGCGGGCTCGTGTGTGTGTGTGTGTGTGTGTGTATGAGAATGCGCGCGCGCGGTTACTGAGGTCGTCATTTTTCTGAAGCGTATTTTCCGTTCCGCTGTGTGTGTGTGTGTGTGTGTGTGTGTGTGTGTGCGTGCGTGTGCGCGTGCATTGACTTGGTGATGCAGACATTTTCCTGAAGCGTTTTTCCTTCAGTGTATTTGTTCTCCCTCTCCACCTTATCCGGTTTTCTTTCAAATCAGCGGCTTGCTGGCCGGCTCAAGTTTTCCTCGTTCCATTGTTGGCTCTTTGGCGCCCCAGCACAATATCACGAAGTTCCTGGTTTTAGCCGACAGTCAAACAAGCCAGGTGTGCACTCTACACCGTGTCACACAGATCCTTCAGGGTCCTTTTTGTCTATTCACGTCTTGTGAACTTTCACAGGGGATTTACAAAGGAAAAGAAAAAGAAAGAAAGTTAAAAAAGAAAAGAAAAAAGAAAGCCCGTCTACTACCATCGGCCGTCACCAAGTTGAGACGCATGCACACATAAAAAGCGCATTGTAGAGAAGGGGGAGGGGGGGGAGGGGGGTATTTTCTGTGATAATATTTTTGTCATTCTTGGAATAATGGTATTATCACACACACACACACACACACAGAGCACACACACAGAGTGGCACAGACACACAGCCCAGAGAGAGAGAGAGTATTGCTTGCTTTAATAGTTATGCTATTTTGTCTTTCCCAAAATAGTGTTTAATTTTGGACTTTCCCCAAATAGTGTCCAATTTGGTCTTTCCTATAACTGATAGTATCTGCTTTTTTCTTTTTTTTGCACACACACACACACACACACACACACACACACACACACACACACACACACACACATAGAATGGCAAAACTCAAACACAGGACTACTTCAACTGCACCTGAGATAATGCTCTGGCGAGTTGGTAAGAAATTCCACACCACTGCCCAAAAACAAAACCAGGCTTAGACTGAAGAAGGGAACTATTTTCCGCCTGTCCTAAAGAAGAAGAAAACAGAGAGAGAAAAAAACATAGTGTTGTTTTTGGGGAGAGGGCATGACTGGGCCGAAGAACCTTTCTTGTTTGGGTTGTTTGGGACTGGGAAGGTGGCTGAGAAACTGCAGAAATTGCACAAAAAGAGTTGTTGTCTCGACCTTGACGTGACGGGAGCAAGGAAATAAGGCGTCCTTGCCAGAGTACGCAAGCTACTCTGACGTGAATTAGGCGCTATAGTTTGCAGGACAGGTGGACACAGAACACACACACACACACACACACACACACACACTGTCACAGAGAGAGAGAGAGAGAGAGAGAGAGAGAGAGAGAGAGTCCAGTCAGACGGCCAAGTTGGCACGCAGAACAAGAAGCCTGGCCAAACGTCTGAGGGCGTCGTCTACTTGAACTGTGCAGCAGTTCGTTTGCTCAATTTCCCCTTCTAGGTAGAGAAATCAAACTTTGCACGAGGGTTCTTGCCAACTCCAGCTCCACGCAACAGGCGAGTTTGGCCTGGTCCTTGAGACGTCGACGGGCACACCAAAGCTAATGAAAATGCTGGCGAAAAAACTAAAAGAAAGAAAAGAAAGAAGAAAACTGAAAGAAAGAGAGAGCTGTGATGCAGCCTTATGTTAAAACGTTGACAGGGTCTTATTACAGTATTTGGTACGAATGACAGTTCTTCCACAGCAAAAAAGATAACAGGCGCGATTTCAGTTACCAAACCCTGCTTAATTTTTCCCTTTTCTTTAAAACCAAACAAAGCAACTGCACACACACACACACACACCAGTGATTTCCAGTTTGACCTCATGCATGTGTTTTTCCACACAAAGGCATACAGCACATATCATTGTGGAGAAATGTTCACACACTTGTTTTACAGCATTCACTGCATGACTGAGTGTATTGCATTTCGTGTACCTCCAAGCAAACCAGACTATATTTTCACGACGTTCTCATTCATTGATTCAGTGGAATCAAAACAAAAGAGAAGACAAAAAATAAACAGATAAAACCCAAACTTAAGAATAATAGCCTACCACACCCAGGGTTGGTTGGTTAGTTTGTTTTTTTTTTGTTTTTTTTATGGGGGGGGGGGGGGGGGGGTGTTTTTTTTTTTTTTTTTTTTTTTTGGGGGGGGGGGGGGGGGGGGGGTTGTACCCTGATCAACAGAGTTTCACCCGGTTTGCTTTAACTGTTGTTTGAATCCCACAGTATGCTAGAGAGTCGAAGACACGAGGAGGGTGGGAATTTAACGTCCTGTTCCACCACATACGGGTGATATCAAAGACAGGGCAACAATGAAAAAGCCAGCACAAATAGAAGACACGAGGAGACATGTATGCAATGTTAATGATGTGTAAGACAGATTTTTTTTGGTTTGTTTCTTCTTTTTTTCTTTTTTTTTTTAATCCTGCCATAAGCAAGCCATACTCAAAGTTCCTTGTAAACGTTTCTCGTTCTTTATTTCTGAAACAAAAGCACAGCACTTACCCCGCCTCACTTTGGTTTCCAATGGGAAAAACTCAAAACACAGCAATGAATTCCGAGAAAATCAACCAGCAAATATCACTAGCAAAAATCTACCTCTACGGTATACAAACAGTAACCGACTAACACAGATACAAAAGTACTTCTTGACAATGAATGATCAGTCGTCCCTTGCCGGACTGGCAACATGTACCAGTTTATCACCCTCACAGTAAACTGCAGTAAACCTTGATAAACCATGTTCTCCTCGTTCGTCCATAGCAGAAAATGATCCTGAGTCAACAAGTGGCGAGAGTAAATTCCCGACTGGAAAAAAAAAAAAACACTGTGACCAGAACTGACAAATACATGCAGCGTCATAATAAAATAAAAAAAATAAAAAAAGAAAGGTTCATGACATGCAAAAGTATGGTTGAAACTAAAGATTCACGCCTCAGATGATGTGCATGTAATTACTGAAAAGACAGCTGATTAAATGAATTAAAATGCATGCAGTGGACGCGGGTATTCGTGTGCATCTGTTAGCATACACAACTTGCAAGTGAGGGTAAGACATGTGCTAGTTTGATCTTACACCCACAGGACAACCTCGAACCCCCATCCACCCCCCCCCCCCCACCCCCGTGCTACATGGGTATTAATGTCTGCTTTGGAAATGTTCAGCCCACCAAATTTGAAAAATAAATGCAACTCTAAATTCCGAAATTTAAATAGCTGAGCTGACCCTTCGCACCACGTGATTGTAATGTGTTTATGTCCAGTGTGTGAGAGAATGCGCGTGATTCACGTGAGCGTGCGTGTCGGGTTCAGTTCGCGGCGCTTTGAGCCGATTCGTGAAATTGGGTAAAGCGCCTATACAATACTCATTATTATTATTATTATTATTATTAATGTCAACATTACTACAGAATGCAAAAAGGGCAACTGTCAGTCTTTTACTGCACTGAGGGATCTAAACATAACTTAAGTTTGGTTTTGGCAGCATAACTGTCATTTGTGAAATGCTAAAGCCGACTGTCATAAAAATCAGTTTCTTATAATTATTTGTCGCTGTATCTGTCTTGGCCTGAATGGGTGCATCGCCAGCTGCAACATCTGTGAGAGGTACATGTATACATGAACATGTATGAACAACACACTGTCAACAGGAAGACATTAACAACAAGTACAGAATGTGTACAAGAAGAAAGATATATATATATATATATATACAGTGTAAAGTGGTTTAGTGATATGAAGTGGTGTAACACAGCACGGCACGTATCACAGGCATGACAGCAATACTGCAGAGGGAAACAGTTTCAAGATCATCGCTATCACGCTAAAGCCCCTTTTTCACGACCAACATACGTCGACTGACATTGGCCGATTGTCGCGCAACTAAAATCTGCCATGGAAACGTGCGCTCGCCGACTCCCTTTCCATGGCCGATTCGCACAGCAGACGCGCGGCAGATAGACACTGCTAGCCGCCATCTTCAAAGTTTCGGGTTTCCGGAACAAGGCCACATTCCTATGCTAGCGGCCAATCAGATCGCTGGATTTCCGTCGACAAGGTCACCGACTCGCCCAGAGTAGAGCGCCGCTCTACTCTCACCGACGCGTTGGCCGATGTCTGCCAACTCCTTTTCCATGGACGATTTTCAGCTGGGATGTGAAGTTGGCCAATTGTCGGGCGACGTACGTCGGTCATGGAAAAGGGGCTTAAGTGGAAAAGGGGGGGGGGGGGGGGATATTGTACAATTGGTGGGAACACACGCACACACATGCACGCACACACACATGCACAAGCTAATGTGTCAAGTGGCAAAAAAAAAAAGAGGTATGTACAATTGAGTGGAGAACACGCACACTCCTGCACGCACGCACGCGTGTGCACAAACACACACACACATACACCAGTAGAAACTACATACACACATGCAAATTGATACAGAAACACACAGAATGGTAATATTAATACCGAGCAAACACGCACACACATGACTAACTGAAAGAAACTGCTCTCATACTACGTGTACATGTACATGTGTAATCTATAAGACTGAAATATGATCTGAGATCCTAACAGCAGAAGGCTTTGAATGACCTGAACAACTTCGCTGCTTTTGAACGTTCGTATTACCATGGCAACAGGCCCTTCACATCCACAACCTCACAACAGAATACCAGTCAGCACGTAATGTATTCAGTGGTCGTCTCCGCGACAACCAGACATCCATTCCGTAAACTCATCAGCCACTCAGTGATCCTCGCATCCATGACAACCTGACATCACCATGACAACACAGTTGCACCGATCACAGGGTATATTTCACCATGACAACCACTATCAGTCCACAGCGTCCATGTCTGTGTAGTCGAGTTTGGGACCGGTGGGACCACCGTCGTCCAGGTCCATCACCAAACGACCTTCATTTTCACCATGGTTACTGTCTTCTTCTTCGTCCTTCTCTCGATCGTACTTCTCCTCTGAACTTTCCCTCTCCATACTCTGCGGATCCCTGAAGGTGAAAAGAAAAAAGAAAAAGACTAAGGTACGATTCAGACCTGACTTAGTCCAGTGCATCACTACAAATGCACGCCAAAATCTTTGGAGAACAAATCTTTATGCTACGATGAACTGAAGCGTACGGAGAGCAGAGTATGATGCAAAATAGAGTTTTAGCGTCACAGAACTGTATGGTTTCTAGTGGTTTTACATTTAAAATTTGTTTTAGGACTGCAAAGATGAAATTTAAAAAAAAAAAATCATATGTATTTTTTGTAACAAATATTTTACAGCTGTGAGGAATAGTAATACATCAGGGGGGGGGGGGGTGTTTGGGGGTTTAACGTCCTTTTCCACCACATATGTGTGATATCAAAGACGGGGCAACGATGAAAAAGCCAGCACAAATATTTGGCCCCAGCCGGGATACGAACTCAGGACCCGAGCATTAGAAGTCCGACGCTCTAACATTCAGCCACCCCAGCTCCCCAGTAATACATCAGCACTTTCAGAAGCTGCACTAAAAAAATAACAGAAAAAAAAGAAGAAAAAAACAAACAAACAAAAAACTTGAAAGGACTGATTCCTAAAAAAAAGAAAGAAAGAAAAAAAAAAAGAAAGAAAAAAAAAATACTGACCTGTACAATACGTTGACCATATCCTCCATTTCCTGCATCTCTTGGTCCAGCAGTTCGTAACCATCAGCCTCCGTCTCTCCTTCAGCCTGGTCAGCAGCGGCGATGCCCCGATCAACGGGAGGGGTGAACACATCCCGGCGGCGATAAAACAGAAGGTAGGCCGCTCGTGTCTGGACGTTCTTCTCACCGC
>JACVVK020000379.1:355000-382500 GCA_018292915.2 Batillaria attramentaria
AACAAATGAGGGAAGGGCAGATTTTGCTGCACCCCCCAGGGAAAAAAGCATGTCAAAAGATAGTGAATACTTTTAAACTCGCAGCAGGATCTTCCCCTCCCGCTATTGATTTGCCCTTTGGTAAGATGAATTTCACGATCATTACAAAGCTCCTGCCCCACCCAGCCTACGCTTCACATGCATCATGTTTCTCCAGCTTGCTCCCGGGCAAGTCGCTAGCCATACATCATCGGAGGATGGGTTGGGTATAGAGTTCTATACAATCACTTACATCTGCTGGCATCTAACCATGCTTATACGGTGTCTGTGTTGCGGCATTTGTTACTCGGCTTCTCCACTCACACACACTTCATTTGTCGATTTGTGTGTGTGTGTGTGTGTGTGTGAGTGTGTGTGTGTGTGTGTGTGTGTGTGTGAGCGTGTGTGTGTGAGCGTGTGTGCATGTGTGTGTGTGTGTGAGAGTGAGAGCGTGAGCGTGTGTGTGTGCGTGCATGTGCGTGAGTGTGTGCGTGTCGTTGCAGCTAGGCCCTGACCTTATGTCTCTTTATATTTTTGTAAATATTTCTTCCTTTTCGCTTATTCTATCATTTATTCATAGGTTACAGTGCTATACAAGTATAATTATTATTATTATCATCATTACATGTACTTCAAAGTTCTACCATTCTATTTCTTTTTCAAACAGAAATGAGTAATGCAGGTGGGGTGGGTGTTTGGGGGTTGAACATCCTTTTCCACCACATGCGAGTGATATCAAAGACGGGGCAATGACGAAAAAGCCAGCAGAAATATTTGGCCCCAGCCGGGATACGAACTCACAACCCGAGCACTGGAAGTCCAACGCTCTACCTTTCGGCTACCCCGGCTCCCCGGAATGAGTAATGCATATAAAGTGTACTGCATAAGTATATTCAACACTGTGCACAGTGTTGAATTGCACAGTGTTGAATTTACTTATGCAGTGTAGGAAGTAGGTGTTAGCTGAGTGAGACTCAAAACACCTGACTAACGTCCTTACCATCAAACACCCCAGACTGCATGCTTTCATCCAAATCAGCATCCTGGACACAAGACAAGAATTGTGATCATGACGACGATTCTGCTCAGATGCAAAAGATGACCAACACCTCTACTATCAGCTGGGAAGAAAAGGGCCTAAGGGACACTGATTTTGTATACTGTTATGCCCTTTTTCAAGATGAAGGTAGACCTGCATAACTGCTGAACCGCACCTCAACAACAAGGTCCTGATGATGTTTTTTTAAATTTCAGACTCAGTCAGTCATTAGACACCAGGCAGGCTTAATATGAAGGTAGTAGATTCAATGACACTTCGATTGCACAGGAATGCGTGTGCACAAACAAGAATACAGGCAAACAGTAAAATTCATCATATTCTTTCATGAAGGGACATGAAAAGGGAGCTGTTACTCACCAGTTTCTTTGACTGCACCAGAACGTAGGAGGCAAGTTTATCGCTGTTACGCCAGTCCATAGACAGACAACCATGCGCACTCAGGTCAAGGACTGCCTCTCCTGAAAAGCATATTTGCAGGAGGAAGGTTGCAAAATTATCACAATAAATACTTTTTGCGTTTGTTGTTGTTGTTGGTCCTGCTTATTTTAGGCAGGAAGACTGAAGGGTTCACATGGGGTATGGGGTGAGTAGGGGCATCGCACGTGACCAGGTTAGCTTACTGGGGTACACGTGAATTCCCTCAAATTAAGCCCCTGCTGGGGGTAGCACGGCAGCTCTACTGACTGAAGTCGTGAGCGTATTAAGGGAACTGCTATCGTACCACGTCATTTGGCATAACCGTAGGTGAAAAGCATATTCGCAGGAGGGAGGTTGCAAAATTCTCTCTCAAAATAAATAGGTTTTGTTTTTATTGTTGTTGTTGGTCTTTTTGTTTTGTTTTTTGGGAGGACGGGGGATGGGGGGGGGGGGTGCTGTTCTTGTGAGCATGTAAGTTTCTCACCTTTATCTTCCAGACGCTCTACTTTGATGCCATGGCCATCCCCACTGACGGGTTTGATGAAGAAGAGCGGTACCGGCCGCTCTGTGACGATGTTGGACTGCACGCCAAGCACCGGATTGGTCGGAGCCGTTTTCTCACCTGTGACACCGATAGTGCTAGTTCCTAAGCATGTGAGACGAAACACTGTAAGAGTCTAAGAGTTCAGTGACACTGCAGCGGTGATAATGTACACTATCAAGAACGAAACTAAATGGTCAGGGAGTTCTCTCAACGCCTGAAAATGTACGGCAAAGCATTGTAAGACCAACAGTGATACGTCTGCACATACTATTTACTGTCTGTACCTGAAGAATAATGGAAACTTCAGGGTAAAAAATCTCCCTCATACAGGGGGGTGGGTAGCGGGGTGGGTGTGGGGAGGGGGGTGAGGGAGAGAGAGAGAGAGAGATAGATATCTAGGTCTGAAACTCTGCCAACACGCTATTTATACTTTTAACAACCACCCATACACTCACCCACCCATGTCAACCAAGCAACAGGTGAACAACGACCGTTCAAACAAGTTTTGTCTTTCAGAAACCGCCTCACCTGTATTGCCTGCCTGCTTGTTCAGATCTTTGTCATCACCACTTTCATCCTGCACACTGTCTCCGTCAGCAGCACTAGACACCTGGTCACAACATGCACTATCAACATGAATACGCAGAAATTTGACGATCATAAACTTTCATCAATAGACGTGTCTTCAGCACCCTAAACAACTGTAATCATGATCTGTTTGTGTTTACCTCACGCTCAGGGTCCAGTATGTAAAGGAAGGGAAATAACCACCCTGTGCCAAAACTTTCAGGTCAGAACAAATTACACCTCTTTTGTGTGGAATCGTTAACAAGCGTTATCCATTCCTGACGGAAAAAGACCTCTGTGTGAGCCTAAACTTCACTTTACGCAAGTTTACAAACAAAACCTTTATCTTGTACGTCTTAACCTTACCACACTGATAACCGTGCTGCATATATGTGGATCAGAATGAAGATGACACGTGACTTGTAGTCACAAAGAAACCTACCTGTGTGGTAGAAAGCGAGCCTACACCACTATCGACGTCCCCGCCACCGCGCTCGTCCCCTGTCATATCACACTCAGCACCAACAGCCCCACCACCCTCCTTTCCCCCTGCGTCTTTGCCCTCCTCCACGTCAGGGCTGACGTCGAAGGTGGCGTGGGGGGTGTCAGCAGTGAGGGTGGCTGTTGAGGAACAGGACGAGATGCTGTCCAGCGAGCTGAGAGATCCGCTTGACTGGCTTCCGCTGCTGCTGCTGAGGTTGGAGGCGGAGGGGTGGGAGGGGAGCTGAAGTTCGTTACTCGACCCTCCTCCACTGGCTGTGGCGTTCCCCCCAGCTGCCGTTCCGGACACGATGCCGCAAGTGCTGGGCCCTTCAGCCTTCACCGGAGGCTGGAACGTGTCCACCGAGTACCTGCAAGGAAGAACAAACCTGGTGAAATACTGTTGGCATGCAATTTTACGACTTTGAGTTTATTCCTAAAACGAAGTGATTCCAAAAATACCTCCTGTACTGGCTGGCAAAAGCCGTGGCAATAAAAAATGCCCTGTAGAATCAGTGAACTGCTGTCAATGGGGCAAGTCAGTGCTCATTTTACTTTGGGATATTACCATTAGGGGTACTGTCAATGGGGCAAGTCAATTACTTTGGGATATTACCATTAGGGGACAGAGTATTTCTGGAAATAGCGAGGCTGTGTAAATGTTGCTGGATAAAACTGTGACAATGAAAGTACAGTAGAACCTCTTTTGGGTGGCCACCCCTTTGGGAGACCACCTGCCTGTGCAGACCAATGTTATAATCATACTGGGTTGCACTTCTTCACTGTCTGAAGCCTCTTTTGGGTGACCACCTCTCTTTTAAGACCACTCTTATCTGGCCAGAGGGGTGGTCGCCCAAAAGAAGTTGTACTGTAATTAACAGACCAGAGTTAGGCAACCAAGTCACAAGTGATGTAAATTTCACAATAATTATGAGTGCCATTTTACATTACTTTTGTTTTGCCACATGTTCGTGCCAGTGACACAGGTTCTCCTGTCTGGCACTAAAGCCATCTCCCCCCCCCCCCCCCCCCCCCCCCAATAAAAAAACAAAAATAAAAAATAAAAAACCAACCCAAAAATGATCAACAGAGTTACCCAGATAAAAGTCACAGTGGTTTCAGTTTTGTCTTGCACGACTCTCTGTGAAGCCCTTAAGCTGCGAATTAGTCCTCGTGGCTTGCGCGACGTTAAGCCCTAAAAACTCACTCACTCTGTGAAGCCCAACAAAATGTAACGACCAGGCCAGCTCACCTTGCAAAGCTTTCCATGAGGCAGGCGATGCGAGCGTAAGTGCACTGTGACTTTGGCAAACTGAGGATGAACGGAGATCCAACAGGCTCTGGCGATGAGTTGCACTGCCCTTTGTGGACTGGCCAGTGAATCCTCTGGCACGTTCTGTGAGAAGCGAGTAAACAAGACGTCAGGTGTGGTACATAGATAAACAGAAACACTGGAAAAAACACAGAAAATTGAGCTTGTAATGTAATGAAGAAAGGTCCCCTCCTCGCTCCCACCCCAAGGCCAGAGGCTGAAAATTTGGAACCCTACAGAACAATTTCTTGTTTCTTTTCTCTACTTCGTTCTCTGCCATAGATTTTTGCATATTGAATGACAACAATGAAGCAGGACAACATTTTTCTGAGAACAGATGCGGGCGAGTGTTACTGCCACTGCCACGACCACCACGGCTATCAACACTACACACACACACACACACACACATATCCCACTCACTGATCACAGTATCCAACTTTGAAGCACTTGGCACAGCGCTTCAGTTTGGTGCCCGCGTCACACTCCTTGTGACATCGTGCACATCGCACTGGGAACTGGTGGGGAATCAACGTCCTCTGAAAATACAGAAAAACCACAATAGTGAAGAACAGGGGGCAAAACAAGCTAAAAAACCCCACAAAAAAATCCATCCAACACTGCCCAACAACAGAAAAAGGCACAACCTGTAGATTTTCAACCTCATGCCACTCTGCAGTATGGGCAAAGGTGGGCAGGAGCCAGGGGGGTATGTGGACGGACAGCCTAACACTGAGTATGTTTGAATGATATATGAACAACTGATGTATTTTTCTATTTATCAGCAGGATACCATGCCACAATACAGGCAGTAGTATACTGGAGGGAGGGGTAAATGGACATTCTAACATTTGGTCTGTTTTAAGGGCAGTTGCTAATGATAGAGGACAGCACCGTTGGCCAATAATTTACTGGACTAATCACCTTTGGCCAAATAATTTAGTGGACTAACCGCTTTTGGCCAAATAATTTAGTGGACTAACCGCTTTAGGCCAAATAATTTAGTGGACTATCCGCTTTTGGCCAAATAATTTAGTGGACTATCCGCCTTTGGCCGATAATTTAGTGGACTAACTCATACCTGAATGACTGGCATTTCAACGACATCCTCTCCTGCTGTTTCAGCAGACAATACCTCTGCGCTGTAAACAGAATTACAAGACTCATGTTTAGACGTCAGAAACAAAATATGCATTAAAGAGAAAAAGAAATACCAGCACATTTGAAGCAAAGACTCACTTATTTATACAAAAGCAGACGCATCATACTGAAACGCTGATGCCTAGCATTCTGATTGCTTGAAACATGGAACCCATGAGTAAAAAGCCGAAACAAATACAGAATTATGCTCTGGCATGCCGATTCAAATCAAAGATGACACTCACGCAATGATGGTGTCGTTAGGTTGAACCCCACTGAGGTCAGATCCGCTCGTGAAATGTTTGTGAAACAAGCCACGGTATGCTTCAAACACGCGCAGCTGTAATGGTCAATGACACGTTTAAGGAACACATCACAAGCAAGTACAAGAAATATAACCTCCACTACCCCCACCCCCAAAACAAACCAACAACAAGAAAATCAAGAAAAACAAAGCTGTAGCTACGTATTTATGAATCATAGGTATGCTGTTTTGTATCTTCCCTCACTGCAGGATACAGAAGCAGACAATAGTGGGCTATGACAGAGACTCACATGAGCCAAGGGTGGGGTGGGTGGGTGTTTGGGGGTGTAACGTCCTTTTCCACCACATACGGGCGATATCAAAGATGGGGCAACAATGAAAAAGCCAGCACAAATATTTGGCCCCAGCCGGGATACGAGCCAAAAAATGTCTTGATTTCACATATGCTTAAAGAACTAAAAAGTCTCCAAGTTAACACCCTATTACGTTTACACCACAATTTGCTGAAAAAAATCCACACTGACAACATATTCTGTTCAACATTTCCATGATAACATCAAATTTGGCTGGTGCTACCCATTCAAAACATGACGCACAACCAAAACCACACTCCCTTGTCAAGTTTGATATGAAATACCCATGGCATAGGAACATGGCGTCTAACCTATTCGTAAACATGACTTTTTTTATTCACCACTCACACTAGATGGACGGACGCCTGTCTTCCGTGACAGAACTTCCTTGAAGTGTTCTATAGACGAGTCTTTCACAAGTTGTATCAGAAACTGAAACATGCCAGAAAAAGATGTGAAATACGCAAATGCAAGAGAAGGTAGAAACAGTCATTAATAAGCTCTACAACAGACAAAAGAAGATCTAGGATGCTGTTTCTGAGGATGTAATTATGTCTAACAGCAGAGTGGTTCACTTCACGACCCCGTCAGTCAGTTCTTGTCGAACACACAAACAAAATGGCCATATTTATGCTAATAATACTCAAACTTTGAACTGATATTTTACCCCGAGGGAACAACCTGGAGTTCTGGTGAGTAAAATAAACTTTCTTGTGTGTTTCAGAGTGTCCCGGGAATAAACCTTGTGTGTTTCAGAGTGTCCCGGGAATAAACCTTGTGTGTTTCAGAGTGTCCCGGGAATAAACCTTGTGTGTTTCAGAGTGTCCCGGGAATAAACCTTGTGTGTTTCAGAGTGTCCCGGGAATAAACCTTGTGTGTTTCAGAGTGTCCCGGGAATAAACCTTGAATTCAGACGGCTTTCAGTATTTTCGGAACAGAGGTCAAGGGAGGTAATAAATAATGGAACTTGAGTTTTGAAGACATCTAATTAAAATCAGGCTGGGGAATTGCTGAAGGAAAAAAAAAAGACTGACAGGCAGCACACTGCTGGGGGACTACGGGGGGCAACGCCCCACTTAAAAAAAAATTACAGCATTTTTAAAGGCATTTAGTTGCCTCTCCTGGCACCCAAAAGCAAAATTCTGCCTTGGTACTGATATATGCAAGTCTTCAAAATGAAGTTAGACTGTCCCGTATCAGCATTGCAATTTACATATATCATGATACATGACTGTGTGTGCAACTTTTGCCCCTTTCCTTTTCTGCAACAGATTTTTTTTTTTTTTTTTTTTGGGGGGGGGGGGGGGAGGGGCTGAAAGGATAGGAAATTTGGCTGAAAATTGCCAAAATGACTCAAAATTCCCCAGCCTGCATAGTGACAAGAGACGAAGAGTTTTGATGCATGCTAACAGAAAGCTAGGTAGAGGTTTCTCACCTTGACAGGTTTCTTGTGTGGGTCCTTCCACATGAACGTGACAGGCACTGTCTTCTTCTTTTTGGGCAGAGGCACGGACAGGTACAGGAATGGATCAAATGTGATCGATACCTGCACACACACACGCACACACACACACACACACACATACACACGCACACACACATACACACACACACACACACACACACATAAAAGCAAACATTCAGATACATGTCCAGCGATGCACCGAAGACATAGTAATACAATGGACAACTCAATTCCTCGGCATGTGATATATCAAAGTATTGTGAAACTGTTACAAAACACTTAAACTGGAAAATACTGCAGGAATGCTATCTCTTCAATTTACAGAGAGCACCGCAGAAGTGCCTCTGCAAATCTTTTTCAAGCACGCTTGATTTTGGCAGACACACATTTAACTCTGTTGTGATGGGGCTGCCGCCGCCTTAACAATGCCTATGCATGTATTTCAGGAAAAAGGAAATGGGTAGAAAAGTCAGTTTTGATGAACGGAAGGCAATGCGTGAATCTTTGATTGTAGTGTCCCGCCGTGAATGAGTTAAATATGCTATGGAGTTTATCTATCACCACATCTACAAACGCATGAAGCAGCACCTTGTGGCACTGGTCATCAAACACACAGGGCTCAAAATGGTCCGATTCAAAGGGAGGAAAAGCGCTAGCAAATACAGATGATGTTGCAAAACCACGAGCACACGTCTGCCAAAAAAACTGCGTTTAGCTGGTGGTGGTGGTGGTGTGTGTGTGTGTGTGGGGGGGGGGGGGGGGGGTCATGGGTTTTTTTTTTTGTTTTTTTTTTCATACCTTGCTGCAAACAGGACAAACTAGTTTTGACTTATACTGGCCCTGAAATAAGTCAACCACGAAGGAGTCATTGCGTTTCCTGTACACCTCCCATGCTTCGTTGGCCACAACCTGTAAAACAAAAATTGAGAATCCATCATATTAATGCAAAAGTAAAAGCTGTCCTGACAGGTTACTGAAGTATTTCAAGACATAAACTGTATGTATGCGAGAAACTCAAAACACAGGATTAGGGTAGCAAGGCACACAGTTAAACCACAGAACAAACAAGTAAATTCTTTAAAAAATAGGGCACAGACAGTGTTCCTAACAGCTTTCAAAATGGAAGGTCATTTTGACCCTCTCTATGCAATTCAGAGGGTCATTTTGTAAAATCAGTGACATACAGCCTCAAAATCTCGTCAGATTCTGAAACCGCTGCGCAAATGACGATACGGAACACTGCTGACAAAGCTATGCAATGAGCATTCATGAGCATTCTTCTTGTTATTACAAATCCCCCCCCCCCCCCCCAAACAAAAGTACTGTGAACAGGTAGCAAAGACATCACTATTGTCACTTCACCTCATCAGGACGGCCATCAGAGTCCACTGTTGCTGTGTAGGGTTTATCCTGCACACGATTCAAGTCCTGCAAAATAATAATGACAATAATATATGGCTTTTATTGAGCGAAGTATCCCAGCAGGTGCTGGCTAAAAGCGCTTTACAAAAAGTTTAAACACAAACACACACAGCCACATGCGCCCACACAAATTACTTTCCCATGAACTGAGCAAAGAAAGTTTTGGGAGTTGGGGGTGGGGGGTGGGGGTGTAAATGGTTACAGCTAGAGCCGCGCAAGCAACAAAGACCATCTTGCAGGCAGTTAACTACTGATCACTCACTGGCTAATTAATTAACGAGAGAAGGCAGACCAGAAGAAGTGGGTTTGTTTTTTTTTAGTTTGGTTTTAAAAACTGTGTAAGATGGAGACTGACAGATGTGTAGAGGAAGTGAGTTCCAGACTCTTGGCATCTGACACTACTGGATGGACCTTCTGCCAAAAGCAAGCTTCCCACGGGGGGTGGTGAGAAGTTTTTCCAGAGAGTTTTTCCAGTCAGAGACCAGAGAGCTCTCGGCAGAGAAGAACAAGCATGACCTGATGCTGCTACCACCGAACTTCACACACTGGACACTGAAGCTCATTACAAATGCGCTGAATTGGGATCACTCAGTCAGACACAGACACAGACTCAGATCAGAGAAACGCGGGCTGATCTTTACCTCATGCAAGCCATCCAGAAGAAAAGCCAGGAACTCCTGGGAGTCGTGCTGAGCAAAGCCAGTGAACTGGCTGGCTTTCTTGGCCACCAGATCCTGCACACATTTTGTCATAAATGTTAGCTTCTGCTTGGAAGATAAAGCAAACGTGTGTATAGTACTGTTCTGTTCTTTTGCTACACAGTCACAGGCTCATTCTGCTTGACCTGTCAGTATGTTGTATCACCGAGAGGTTTCAGACAGTACGAGTGGGAATGGAAGGTGCGATTGTGTGCATGTGTGTAGCTGACTGTATAGTAAATGTGTGCTTGCATGAGTGGTCAGTCTGTGCAACAAGCCATTTCTTTTATGAGAGCAGCAATTGATAAGAAGTATTTCTTCTTATTATTACTACTGAGGTACATGAATATGACAAAATAAATACATGAGCAGGATGGCAAGTCAGAGTCAAATCTAATTCACAGAAAGCCCAAGACCATGGTTTCTTTGTTTTCTGTGGGGTTTTTTTGGTTGTTGTTGTTGTTGTTTTTGTGTTTTAGTAGTTTGTGTTTTCATTTATTTATTTTCTTTCTTCTTTTTCTTTTTTTTTCTTGTGTGTGTGTGTGTGTGTGTGTGTGTGTGTGTGTGTGTGTGTGTGTGTGTGTGTGGTGGGGGGAGGGGTTGGAGGGGGACCTAGGGAATTCCTCCTGCCCACCCACCTTCAGCTTGCCAGGAGCGCAGGAATACTTGTTGCCAGACCACAGAGTTTTCAGCAAGACTCCAAACGCCACAGCCAGGTGTCCACCCGTCCCCAGTTTGTTGTCCGTGTTGATCTCTCGTTGAAATCTTCCGTCTGTCAATATAAATGGCATTCTCTTGATTCAGTATGATGCAACACCTACAAGACATAGCTATGTGCACCAGAAAACCTTCCATACCTGTCATCGTTATCTTGAAAAAAAAAGAGAGAAAAAAAAAAGAGCAAGGTGTCCACTACCTGGTTGTGTCTCTACATGGAAGCACAAAGAAAAGGTACTCAGTACTCACCCAGGAAAAAGTCCCGGAACTCGCGCGTGTTGGACAGCACCTGAATGACGCTGTTCATGAAACACGTGTTGCCCAGGTTGTCCAGCCCTGTGTAGCCAGGCGTGACGACCGGCGTGTCAACCTGGGCCTTGTTCAGAGGTTGCACTTTGGCTGTAGGTTTCTGAAAGTTAAACAATGTTCCTATCTAATTTCTTCTGCACTAAAAAAAAAAAAAAAAAAAATTAACAACAGACATGAACATTTTGTAGAAAATTTTCATTAAGTCCAAAATCCCCCTCATTCAACTCAGTATACTTTCTTTTTTTATGGCAAAAAAAGCCAAAACAAAATTGGGCTCGAACCCATGCTTCATCGCCATGACATTGGTGACGGCCGTTCAGTAGCGCAGCGGCTAAATCTGATGCGCTACCTATTTGACCACCGCTCTTTTTAAGCGTCTCAGTTTTACAGAGATTTCTGAGACTTTATCAATGTTTTTCAGCTCTGCACCTGAAATTTCTGAAACAAGGCATCAAAATAATCAGGACAGCCAGATAAAAGTTTGACTGCCGCTTAGGACGATGAAGTTGTATGTGACTACACACAGACTCTGCAAAAGCAGCCTCAGTCAATGAAAACAAAGTTCAGACGCCATACCTGACTCTTGAAACTCGAGCTGGCGCTTGACTGGGAGGAAAGCGGGGCGTCCTGTCGGTTGATGTCAATCTGCGCCATCTCGTCGAACGCTACGTCCGTGGATCCTGATGCTCCTGATGCTTCGTCTGCTGTCTCCGACTTGCCGCCAGCATTTTTGGCTGGGATCCATGACGTGGACTTTGGGGTGGATGGTGTGTCTGAATAAATAATGGAGAGGACAATAAATTAAATGTAAAATTGTTATTAACACACCTACAGGGGTGAGTGAGTGAGTGGGGGTTTAACATCCTTTTCCACCACATACGGCTGATATCAAAGACGGGGCAACAATGAAAAAGCCAGCACAAATATTTGGCCCCAGCCGGGATACGAACTCACGCCCCGATCATTAAAAGTCCAACGCTCTACCATTCGGCCACCCCGGCTCCCCACACACCTACAGAGTACCTGTCAAGTACTGTATAATATCGCACATGTGCAACACATACACGTACCAACCTTTTCTCAGTGGAGCCTCCAATGTAGCCCAACGTTCCGCAGAAGTTTTCACCAAGTTTAGCTCAATGAACGATCCTGTTATTTTGTGTTTGCATACACTTGGCTTAATGGGATTTCTGAAGAAAAAAAAAGTTCAACATATGAGCACTGTTAAAAAACCAAATAAAAGAGACAAAAACTTCAATGATATTCAGTTATCATTTTCGTAGACATACTTTTCAGTAGGTATGGTCTTTTTTTGTTTTTGTTTTTTTGTTTGGATGAGGACACTAGAGTATGCACTTTAGTGCCAAAATTTTCAGCATGTTCACACCATAGTTCTAATAATAATGATAATAATGAATTGTACTTATACAACGCAAAATTCTCACAAAGTGACTCAGTGCGCGTACTGCCACACTCATACCAACAAATACGCCATCGCACACACACACACAAACGTCACACAGTCTATACAACATGACAAACTAACACATCACAATGGGAGCTCGTGATCGCTCAACCAGTGGCGAACGACCCCTGACCCCTTGTCTACTCTTTGTCAGAGCAGCATTAAAAGGCTGATAGGATGAATGTGTTCTGTGTTGTGTTACACTGTACTGTGAAAAAAATCCTTACTTTGTGGTGACTTTCCAGCAGAAAACGGTGTCCTCTGAAGTGCCTTCATGCAGCTGAAGAAATTTGACATCTCTGGAGACAAACAGACCAGACGCTGCACTTTCGAACCATCAACACAGAGGAACGCTTATCCTCAGTGCAAAATGGGTTTATGGAGGTCCAAACAAGGGGACCATGATAAGGGATACATGTTATTCAGGGCCTGCACGTAAAAGTCGGGGTTAGGGAGTTTAGCCCCGGGTTAGAGTCTAACCTCAAACTAAACTAGCTCTAGGGTTAAATTTTCTGTTGTTTTTTGTTGTTGTTTTAAATCAGGAAGCGGGTCCATTCCAGCAAGGTGCCTATGCCGCTATAGAAGGATTTTTGTCTTTCTATCTTCGCTTCCTTTTTTTAAATTTAATTTTGTTTTGGGGTTTCTTTTGTCCTAGTCTGGGTTAGGCCCATAGCCGTGGGTTAAATTAACCTCGAGTTTTACATACGGGCCCTGATGTTCACCTTATAAAAAGTCATGCAGGAATCTTCATCTTGGGAACCTCAACCCACATTACAGCCTGCGTTTGTAGCACATTAGATATGTCCTGTGAGCGTGAAGCATGTTACGCCAAAGGTGTTTCCTTTGCTTCTTTTTGCACTGAAATGTTATCTGCCTTGCTTTCACTTTCAGACCTAAGCATCAGAATGGCCTCACATTTGGTTTGACTGATTCACTCACCCTGTTTGGAACTTGACCATGAACGACTGATTCTCAAAGCGCACTTTCACAGCATCTTTGTTCACTCCTTTCACATAAACATGGACTGTAAGCTTTTCCTCCTGGAAATAGAAAACACAAGCTTCCCAGTTACGTTCTACTGTTGTTTTGTGGTGTCACTAAACGAAATGGGCAAAAGACAGTGATAAAAGAATGCACCGTGCATAAAGTCTTGTACATAAATACACACACACACACACACACACACACACACACACACACACACACACACACACACAATGTGCAGTAATAATCCTGTATCACACAAGAAGTTGGCAAGGACACAAACAACTTCCTTGTTTCTTTACAATAATAATAATAATAATAATAATAATGAGTATTGTACATGACATTCTCAAAGTTGAGCTGCCCCAAATTTCACTCTGATGATGCCACTATGGGACTAGTAGCTATTATCAATTCAATGTCAGTAGTACCTTTTCAAAAAAGTCATGCTTGACATGTCCAAGGTTGTAGACGGGCTCTGGAACAAAGAAGAGTTTTCAGTTACGCAAAAGACATGCTGCAGTTTCTAGCTGAAGCAACCACCATGCCAGCATTGTCTAAAGCTGGAAAAGTCTAGTGTTATAATAATGATGGATACTTATAAAGCGGATATTCTCAGTGAGCCCTAAGCGAGTGCAAGCCTAAAGGACTGACAGACTCCAAACGGCTAAAACCTAAAACTAGTAAAAAAAGTAAAACTAGTTAAAAAAAAAAGTAAAACTAGTAAAAAAAAGTAAAACTAGTAAAAAAAAAAGTAAAACTAGTAAAAAAAAAAGTAAAACTAGTAAAAAAAAGTAAAACTAGTAAAAAAAAGTAAAACTAGTAAAAAAAAGTAAAACTAGTAAAAAAAAAGTAAAACTAGTAAAAAAAAAAGTTAAACTAGTAAAAAAAAGTAAAACTAGTAAAAAAAAAGTAAAACTAGTAAAAAAAAAGTAAAACTAGTAAAAAAAAAAGTAAAACTAGTAAAAAAAAGTAAAACTAGTAAAAAAAAAGTTAAACTAGTAAAAAAAGTTAAACTAGTAAAAAAAAAAGTAAAACTAGTAAAAAAAAAGTAAAACTAGTAAAAAAAAAGTAAAACTAGTAAAAAAAAAAAGTAAAACTAGTAAAAAAAGAGTAAAACTAGTAAAAAAAAAAAGTAAAACTAGTAAAAAAAAGTAAAACTAGTAAAAAAAAGTAAAACTAGTAAAAAAAAGAGTAAAACTAGTAAAAAAAAAGTAAAACTAGTAAAAAAAAAAAGTAAAACTAGTAAAAAAAAAGTAAAACTAGTAAAAAAAAGAGTAAAACTAGTAAAAAAAAAAAGTAAAACTAGTAAAAAAAAAAGTAAAACTAGTAAAAAAAAAGTAAAACTAGTAAAAAAAAAAGTAAAACTAGTAAAAAAAAAAGTAAAACTAGTAAAAAGAGCTAAAAGAAATAAAACAAACCAATACAAGAAAACATACACACACACACACACACAAATAGATCTGTCATTCCCTCGCGACTGCCGCTGAGCTGACAAAACAGGTATGTTTAACGGAGGTTTTGAAGCCAGGGGCGCCGGAACCAGCCCCCCCCCCCCCCACCCAAGCAGGGGGGGCAAGAGTATCTTTTTGCCCCCCCCCCCTGGAAAATCAGGTGACTATGGCAAGAGGGAGGGCAAAGCCATGGTCTCCCCCCCCCCCCCTTCTCCTACCCCTGTTCCTGCTCTCTCCCTCATCCCATCCAACAGAGAACTTAGTTTAGCTGTTGCATGAAATATCAAAACGACTTGGCAGAAAGTCGTCTGATAATCCCCCCCCCCCCCACCCCGCTTTTCACTTTCTTCGGGCAATGTCCTTCCTTTCACTGGCTCCCTGGTTCGGAAAGGTTTTTGTCTGATTCTGCCCCCCCTGCCCCCAACATCTTCCGGCGCCCCTGGAAGCTGATGCCGAGCCAGAATGCCTGGTTTTTTTTTGGAAGAGTGATGATACACGGTTTATACAGAAGTTTGGGTTTTTTCCCCCCCCTTCAAATACACACCAGCTCTCTCAGTAACAAGTAGGGTTCCACCCAAATTCCATCATAAATGCACCCCCCCCCCCCTCCCCACCATTCTAACTTCTGCAGACACAACATACCTTCTTCTTTTGTCATGCTTTCTTCACCATTGTCGGCAGAATCATTCTCTAGTGATGATGGTAGAATGCTGTCTTCAACACTCTTCATGTTTTCCAGCAAGCTTGAATCCTTTCATACATGTACAAGCAAAGAATTTAACTTCTCAAACAGATGCTGGATGCTAAACATGAGAAGAAGCAAAGACCAAAAGAGTATTCACAGACACACCAAAATTTTAATGCTACATGTACTTAGGTTGCTAGTGCGTGCACACACACACACACACACACACACACACACACACACACACACACACACAAACACAAACACACACACACAGAGCTGGTACCTTTTAAGAGTTCAAGTACAGTTTTAAAACCTGTAACAACCTGTATATTCATAATTACACTATATGGTGCTGCCCAAAATACTTACACACACACAGACAAACAGACGCACACACAAACACACCTGTTCAGCTTCTAAAGTAGGCCATACACCAGGAACCTTCTTCACGACAGTAATGGTGAATTTCCGCTTTTTCCTCTGAACTCGACTCTTTTCCTTGTCGATGGCTCCACAAAAATTCCAGATCTGCTCCCGTCCATCTGCGAGGAAAAAAAAAAAACAACCAAAAAACCCACAATACATTACAGACCAATATGTCAACTGAAGCCTACAATAAGCTGGGCCAGAGACACATACATGTATATAAATATTACATGTATGTCTCTGGCTGGACTCAGCGCTGTAAGTTGTGATATTGCCTGCGTATACAATTTAGCTAAATGCTGATTGTTCTCCTAATGCAGTGTAATTTATGTTCTAATCAGATCAGTTCAAGGACTGAAGGTGATACATTATAGTACTATATATATGCTCAGTGCTCATGAAGGCCCAGATAATTATGTGCTCTACCCTATCTCCTCAGTGTCATCTTTGAGACTGTTTCAGTGCTGGTTTGGTTCATAAGGGTCCTGTCATGTTATCATAGGGTCGATCGCTAGCCACCGCCTCTTTGGCACTTTGCACGCATCTGCTGTGCATCATGTATTCTAATAAATAATATACTAAAAAAATAAAATAAATTAAAAAGCATGTAAGGTTACAAGAAGTCTCTATTCACACAACTTTCACACGATACAATGGATACCTCCTGTCATCTGGAGAAGGGCCTATAAGCACTTTCCAAATGATCGTAGCTAAGCAGACAATTAAAAATAAATTCATATTAATGTTAACGTGACCAACCTGAAAGAGTAATGATCATCTGCTGGTCATGGAAAGTGATGTCCACATTGTGTGCCTCCCCGTCTCCTGCTCCTAGCGTAGTTGTCATGGAAACCTCTTCCTCTGACTGAGTCCATGTCACTTCCAGACTGGGCGATGCTGCTGCTATATGGGGCCCAGGTAATGAAAAGATTTGTAAGTTGATATATATTGAAAAGTTTCACATACCCATACATACATAAAAGTTTCATGAGCAAAAACCTATTTTTGTGTGCTCCATACCGTCAGGCTGAGCAGATCCTTCTAATTTAACTCATAATGTCCCATAAGGTCTTCTACTACTGCCAAGCCTCAGTCCCATAAGGTTTACAGAAAAACAACACCACGAGGAATACAGGAAGTGATTAAACCTGATTTCTCACACAGAAGAGCACTAAATAGTAGTTGCTTCTCTTAGACCACATAGCGATAAATGCGGAACGGAGCGGTATGGTACTGACGGAATGCAGCTGTACAAGGACTTAAGAGTTAATAACAATTCTCACATACATGTATGCAAATTATACCATTGGCTAAGTATCAATTCTCACAGGTCTGGTAGTCCAGAATTCTGAATTGGCCATGACCTCACCAGTGGTCCTAAGCCTCTTGACATGAAGCCACTCTGGTAAACATTTAATCATTCCTGCATCTGGTGACCCTATTGTGAAGTTTTAGGCAAAATGCTCTAATTAATTAGAGTCATATTCCTGTGCACTGTGTAAATACTGTAATGGAATTGGATGGAGTTCTATCAATACTGTTAGCGGTGATGTGTTTTTACTGCCGTCATCGCAACCAGGACTCAGAGAGATACATAACACTAGACCCTGTTAATGGGAGCCAGAGAGTAGTACAGTACTAAACATTTCTCACTGTATGTACATGCTAAATGGGGAAAAAATGCACCACTGAACAGACAGCGCAACCCCCAACAAAATCCAAATCATGGTATCAGTGATAGATGATCATCAAACGCTTAAGTTAAGGATGTAAGCCAGACTTACATGCTCCGCCCTCACTCATATCGACGTCTTTCTTTCTTTTTCTGTAATCGCCACTTTGATCCGACCCTGTGGAATAGTCGTCTGCTTTGTTCACACCTGCAGGGGACGTCTCATTGTTGTCCATTGGGTCCCCTCCAGGATACCCGTCGCACACGGTAGGCGTGTGCCTCCTTTTCCTTTGATTTTGGTTTATTTTTGTGCCGAATATTAAGTACAACGGATAAATGTAGGAGCAGCTTACATCGGACAAACTATGATAAGCTTACAGCAAACGGACGGCACCATGCACATTTTTTGCCAGTACAGCCAATCCAATGAAAATCAATGTTACAGGCAGGTAGCTACAACAGGGATACGCCAGAAACAAGTTCTTTGTGAGAGAAAAAAATTTCCAACACCATCCAGAACGACCCTAACTTATTAGACCACTATTACCAAGTGCTACAACTTTGCAGAGCATGAAAAGTGTCTCCAGTTTTCCCAAATTGTGCAAAAGAATTACGCTCTAGCGAGGCATGGCTGGCAAGGGAAACAACTCCGGTACCCATACCCGCCAATGAAAAGAGTTGTAACAAAAACTACAGGGCAACTATTTGCACAAATCTTTGACCAATATTCTGTGCGTAACTTCTTTTTCTGTCGACAACCCACATAAAATGTTCTTGTTTCATATTCTGTGTTCATAAGCTGACGAGAAATTTTAGTTGTTTAGTAGCACTTGCCAGGTTTAGAAAATTTACAATTTGCCACCAGTTTATGGTATGTAGCCGAAATGGAAACTCTCACTTCCGGTTGCGGCATGACAGTCCTATTGCTGGAAGCAGAAAACGTATTTCAGAGGTAACGATCAAATTGTGCTTGCAAGCATTAGTATTTTAAGTTAATCCTTATATATATATATATATGTCTCCCATATTTCCAAGTAGGGTTCGTCCTGCATTGAGCACGTACACACATATACCCTGGACTGATGACAAGAGCGTTTTCAGTTTCGGTTGCAGGTGAAGAACCTCTTCTTCCCGCGAACACGAACAACCTGCGACCATGGATTCTGATTACTCAGGTACCGGTAGTTCATTGTATATTTCTGAGTACGTGTACTGTGTGTCTACGTTAAATTTCGTATCAGCAGTGGGGTTGGCAAGAAACCTGCTTATAGCAATATCAGTATTGTTTAGCGTAAAGGCCTCGCTGCATTTACACTCTTCTGGTTTTAGAACGTTGATCAATTTATACAGTAAGAACAAAATTTTATATAATCTCCTGGTGATACTTGTCTTGATTGTTGAACATGTATGTGTATGCTGCAGATGAGGAGATTGTTGAAAATCCTACTTTCAAAGCAGCCTACAACCTTGAACCTCTTCACCATAACCAGCGACTTCGCTGGGACCACCAGGTGTGTGGTTTTATGCGTGTCTGTGTCTCAGTGTGTCTGTGTCTCAGTGTGTCTGTGTCTCAGTGTGTCTTTGTCTCAGTGTGTCTGTGTCTCAGTGTGTCTGTTTCTCAGTCTGTGTCTCAGCGTGTCTGTGTCTCAGTGTGTCTGTGTGCCTGCACACATGCATGCATACCGTGTGCAAGTTTCGGATATATATCAATGTCATTTGTCCTTCCATTTATCAACTGTCCTTCCGATTCAATGTACAGTATCATGCAGTGACCATTTCCTCCTTATATGAGTAAACTTGTTTGCAATTTTTAAGAGAAAAATACCCGCCTTCAAAATTTCAAATTTCCATGCATGTGCAAAATGTCAGGACTACTGCCGTCTTTGTCTCTGTTAAATGGTCAGAAATTTGGCAATACTTTGTGTCTCTAGCGACACATGCATGATTGTATCACTTTTTGTAAGGCCCGTATACTGATGCTTATAATACTAGTTATGACAACAACCAAAAAAAAAAAAAAACAACAACCACCCAACAACAACAAAAACTGCTAATTCCAACATCTTTTTTTGTACAGACAAAAGGTGAAACTTTTTTTTTTTTTAATTGTCACTTTACACATAGAACTCCTCTGTAATACTGAAGCGCCTGTATACTGAAACTAGAAGTAGAGTGGCTAACCTTTTGAAGGACATATATAATATATATGATTCTTGTAATTTTTGTATATTGTAATTTTTTGTTGTTGAACATTGATAATTGTATAGAGAATCATTAAAACAACATAATAATAATCCCTTTCATGCCTTTGTTATTTCAACAAACGTGTTGCCTTCATCATAACGTCAAATTGTATCGTTAATTGTTGTTTGTATGATATAAGTGCACTGTACTGGGAACTGTCCATTGCACATTTTCAGGTGAGACTGATTGGAGAGAAGGTGTTTGACCCACAGATCCATTTGTGTGAAAAATGCCAGTACCCTATCCTGGTGTACGGAAGAATGGTGAGTACATTAGCAGAATTATTTTGTTTGCATAGATTTCCTGTCAATGTGATGAATAGGTACACTTTCCACTTGCACACGAAACACTTAAAAAAGTGTTTTCATTTATTACTTACGTCATCTGCTAGACTACAATGATCTAGACTTGCTTTGCTCATGGAGAACTGCTTTCATTTTCTCAAGCCAGAGGATACAAATCTGTTTTCTTCTTTTTGTTTTCTTTCTTTTGTTGCCAAGGGTTTCTGTTGTTGATGGTGGTTTTCTTGTTGTTAAAAATAAAAGTAATGAAATCATGAATTTTGCTCTTTTCAGCTTCCTTGCAAGCATGTGTTCTGCCTTGACTGCGCCAAGAAGTATGAAAAACTGTGTCCAAGGTAAGGACATGTATAAGGTTGCTTATAATTTCTTTTCATTAAATTTGAAATGTATGTGTAGTGTACAACAGCAGAACCCCCCCCCCCCCCCCAAAAAAAAAAAAAAGTGCGTCCCATTGGAATCTGCAAGGCCATTGCACAGGGGAAACAACTCCTGTGAGCATGTTGGAGTTGCTTATATGTGAGATAGTTCCCCCTGCTTGAGAAGTGTATTGCCCTTGGTGGACCTGCCCAGCTGTGCTCTGGTTTATTTAGCTACTGGACTTAGGCTTCTGTTCCATTTTTGCTGTGAACGTTGCTTTTGACCTGGGGCCTGACCAATTTTCTTGTCTGAGAATGAATTTACTTCTCGCGTTGAATCATGAAGGATGGAAAAACTTTTATGGCATTTCAACGGTATGAAGAAGACAGTATTGGAATAATAATAAAAGGTGATGCGATGTAATATTACATTGTCTTGTGTTTATTTTTTATTTGACAGAGTGACAGTTGTGTACATTCTTTCCTTTTTTGTTTTGTTTCAGATGTGATAGCCGTGTTCAACGCATTGAGCAGTCCGCCCTGGGAACAGTGTTCATATGCACCCACGGTGCTCCCAAACACAGTGTGAATGGCTGTCGTCGCACGTACTTGTCCAAGCGTGACCTGCAGGCTCACATCGCCCATCGTCACTCGGTCAAGGCATCGTCCGGACCCTCAGGTGAAGAGAGCAAGTCAGCATCCCTGCCGGCACACCACCAGCAGCAGCATCTTATATCTTCGTCCAGCCTGTACGATCGACACGAGAGCAGCAGCAGAGACAGGGACTCGAGGTCAGACAGTTTAAGGTCTGGCACTGGGGGAGGGGTAGACAGGGACCGGGGCGGGGCTGAGCAGGCAGTGTACCGCCCTATAGAAGGACCACCCCCTGCTATCAGTACAAGCCATCCCCCACCGCCGCTTGCGGCGTCACATCTTCAGCACCCCCCTCCCCCGGCAGGTGTGATTCGTCACCCTCCCCCTGCCCTGCACGTGCAGCACCCTGCCGGCCAGCTTCGCATGCCAATGGCACCCATACAGCAGCAGCCCCCTCCCACGACGATGGAGAGTTATGTGACAGCTCAAGTGCAGGGCATGGGTGGAGGGGGCAGCGGGGGAGGCATCAGCCGCACCAACCAGAACCTCATCACGGTCCCGATTCACGATGAGGGGGCGGACAGTTACCACACGTCGCGACGCCAACCGGAGATGTCGTCGTACCCTGGTGTCCCCCACACCGTCCCCACGGCCCACCCCACGGCCCCACCCCCTGCCGCGTACAGCAGCACCCCTCCTCCCCACCTGAGCATGCCCCCTCCAGGACCCTTCAGCTCGGCAAATTTGGTCGGCGTGGGACGGATTCCCTTCAGCACCGCTCCGCAACAGCTCGTCCAGGCAGTCGCTCACTTGACTCACGCCCTGTCTCAGCAGCATCGCGGTGTCCACCCGCAGCGCATGAACATCCCGGTGTCCTCCGCGCCCCCATCCCGCTTCCCCACCCAGCCACCCTTTACCGCCGGCAGCCCCATGCACTGGAGCGGTGCCCCACCCCGGCAGGGTCAGCCACCACCCCGACATCAGCCACCACCCGGCCAGAGACCACCCGGTGACTCAGGGGGGTACAACCAGTACTATTGAGTTAGGAACAGTTTGTTGTTGTTGTTGTTTGAAAATGTTTGTATTGTTGTATTGCATTTCGTTGTTACCGACACCATGCATAAAATACGCGACATTTAGTCACTGACTCAGAGCAGTGGAAAATGTGTTCTGGCTTTGGTGCTTGTAAACTTGTACACTGCAAATGCAGGGCTTAAAATTTTCCCCTATTGGGCAGATTTACACCTGCGGCTAGAAAGTTTCCTCTGCGAGAAAAGTATGTTTCCTCCTCTGAAGCACTGAAAATCATGCTGAAACGCAGCAAATTACACAAATTTCAGTCAAAGTGTAATCATTTTACTCCAGAGGAGAAATTTCCTCGTCTGAAGCACTTAACATCATGCCAGATTGCGCAGACTTTAGTCGAATTTTAAAAGAAACTTCCAGTGAGCAGTCCACTGGGCACCCCCTAGCACAACACAGCAGACGTTCACTCGTTGGATTGCCACTTCATCACTAAAAAGTACACTCACTTTTCCTCTGTCTGGATCGTGGACCAATTTACAGGGTCCATGCAGGTCATGGAATCCTGGAAAAGTCATGGAATTTGGAAATTCATAGCTTTTCCAGGCCTGGAAAGTCATGAAATTATCTCAAGAGTCATGAAAAGTCATGGAATTTGGAAATTTGTAGCTTTTCCAGGCCTGGAAAGTCATGAAATTATCTCAAGAGTCATGAAAAGTCATGGAATTTGGAAATTTATAGCTTTTCCAGGCCTGGAAAGTCATGAAATTAGCTCAAGACTCATGAAAAGTCATGGAATTTCGGAATTTTATGGAAGTCATTTTGAGCCCCACATTGAAACGGTCAGCTTGGTGATTACTCACTGGACAGATCGCCAAAAATACCAACAAACTGCCTTCCCATAAGGCTATTAACTAACTCTGAACATTGGTCTTGCTGACTGCGGTAACTTCGGTAAGCTTATAGTTTCTACCCTCGCGTGTGTCAGTGTGAAAGAGGGCGAGGAAGGTGTCGTGGAAAACAGGAGAGTTGGCCTGGAAAAGTCATGAATTTTTGAGACTGTGAACCTGTATGGACCCTGAATTATTAAACCCTGCAGATGGTGGGGGCTGCAGGTTTACAGCGATGCTCAAGAGTGATGATAATTGTATGCTGATGAATGCTGGCAGTAACAGGTCATTACTGATGACTAAGTGAATTAGTAAGTAAGTTCTAGCTGTAACAGCAGTCACACAGAGGACAAGGGGAGACACTGTCGGCCGTCCAAAAGACAGGTCATGTTGTAACAGGTCACCCTCGGTACAGCGTGACCTTTACAGGCTTTAGGGTCCTGGATATAAGACTTCAAGTTCAGTGTGTATTCTGGTTTTCTCTGACTGTGAAGAAAAAAATCTTTCTTTTGGGCGCCACAGGTCTGTGCCAGAATTGAATACAAAAGTGTGTCTCAGTGAAGGTAGATAGTATTTATGATCTTTCTTGGGTAATGTGTGGTTTTTGAGCTGTTTGGAAAAGTTAACAGTTAAGTGTGGGGTTGTTGTTGTTTTTTTTAAAAATACTTTTTGGTTATGGTGGATTGCCCTGTGTGCAGTCTCAGATCTTGTTAAAAATTCATTTTTATCTCAGAAAAAAAATAAATAAATAAAATATAGTTCATTGTTTTATTGTATAGCTGAACTTCTAAACCCAAATACCAGCAGCATCTACAACCAACACATTCAGCTGAAGTGGTGAGTGATAAGCTGCAATATTGGGAAATTTCTTAGGCTGAAATTCATTTCATCTCCCCCAAAAAAGAAGAAAATTTGTTTTCAAGTAAATATAGTTAATTGTTTTATTGTACATGTATAGCGAATCTTCTAAACCCAAATACCAGCAACATCTACAACCAACACGTTCAGCTGAAGTGGTGAGTGATAAGCTGGAAGACTGGGAAATTTCCTAGGCTGCAATTCACATTTATCTCAGAAAAAAAAAAAAAAAATTGTCCAGTAAATATACTCATTATAGTATAGTTTAGTTGTTTAAAATTTGTATAGCTTAGGTAATGAAAAAACGTCTTTCCCATTAAAAATAATTAACCATGTTGCATTTCAGTTGTAAAATTTAGGTTTTGAAATGACTCAAATAAATCAAATTCCAAAGTGCAGAGGTTTGCAGTTTCGCGTTTCTGCAAAGTAGTCTGAAATTAATGAGGCTGCACCGTGCCTGTCAGAATGTCTGTGTTGGAGAGTGTCTGGTCGGCTGAAGACTAGCGCACAGGACAGAAAGGACTTGTCCGCTTGTATCAGCCTTCAGTCCCAGTGGACAGATTTATTCTCCTGCCAGGCGTGAGGGAATGGAGAAAGCTTCAGTCTTTGACAGGGCTGGTTTATAGTTTCAGGAAATACTTTTTTGGCCAGCGTGTCAGCTGAAGAAACACACACACACACACACACACACACACACACACACACACACACACACACACACACACACACACACACACACACACACAAAGTGCTAGAGAGTTTTACATTAAGGTCTCTGTGTCAGTCAGCTAAGCTTATCTGTAATCCTTTCCTTTTGTCTGATGATGTAATATTTTAGATCTGTGCCCTTGTAGTGTCCTGATTACAGTGGGCATGGGTACGAAGAATAGAAGTGTCGCTAGCAGTGCACACGTTCTTGTGGGGCCGTTATGCTTTGAGTTTGATGGTGGCTTGTGATGTCATTCAGAAGGACATTACAATAATATACAGTACTTGTGTGTTCCGGAGTGCCTGCTTGAAATGGGAATTTTGTTTTGAACAGTGTCCTCCTTCACACACACACACACACACACACACACACACACACACACACACACACACACACACACACACACACACACACACACACACTGCTTGAGTGTGTGAATGCATTGTACAGTGAAAAAGGAAAGGTACTGTTGTAGAATTTGTACAAATCTGCTTTTGTTGTGAATGGATTTATACTTTGTTTTGTTTTCATTACAATACACAATGCTGAAATAAAAAAAAAATTAAGAATTGTAACTTGCCGCTATCAGGATTTTGTGCGTTTTGTTCTGTTGTTGTTGTTGTTTGTTGGGGTTTTTTTTTGGGCGGAGTGTTGGTACACAAATCGGATTTAGTCATCAGAGCAAAACTGACTGCATAGCTTGCTGTGCAAGCAACAACAAAAAAAGAAGAAAAAAGTTAGGGCCATCCCTGCGCACGCAAAACATGTCCGGGACTTGTTATCCTTGATGGTTAATCTCGCGTTACACTGGTGTCCGATTTAATGCATGCGTGACGCAAATGACAAGGTGGTGAGAAGGAAGATTTTACGCAGATGCACGAACGCACAACGCCCATAAGCCCTATTCTTCGATGGTCCTGAAAACGTAGTGGATATTTGTGGAACATTCTTTACTCCCGCTCCACCTCCTCTCTGTCATTGCAGGTTTCCTAGTTTTTATAGTTTAACAAGGACAAGATCGAAAAAAGGTCTGCGCACCTAATCTTTTATCCTTGTGAAATAAAGTTTCGTTCGTTCTCTCTCTCTCTTTCTCTCTCTCTCTCTCGCGTCCAGAGTCTTTATGCCATACTTATGTTTTGATTTGTTTATCATGTGTACTTTTGTCTTCTTCATATCCTTTAGATAGTTAATACTTTTGTTTGTCTTTTCGTTTTCTATTTTCCCCTCCCCCCCCCCCCTTGTTTTGATGTTTTGTTTTGTTTTTTGGGTTTTTTTTTAACCCTTTAACGTAGAATAGCAGAACAGCTTGTAAGACAGGCAGCAATGCCTAAATACTCTATCCTGAATTAAAAAACAACAAAAAAGTTTCATCATCATCACATCATCATCATCTCTCTCTCTCTCTCTCTCTCTCTCACTTATGCACTATCCGCTTCGTCACTCGCGATGCACATACAAAGGACACATTTCGAAAGGTGTAAAATCCTTGCCGTCACCTTCAAAAAACAACCCACAAAAAAAAAAAAAAAAAAAAAATACGCCATAGACTTGATAGACCTTTGTTGCCACGATAGATCCGTAAATAAGATCTGACTATACGCTGCAACACCTTTTCACACGCCATGGGGTCCGCCCGTTTATTTTGCACGTTTGTTATAGGCCGGTTTAACGTCACCCAAAGCGGATTTCGTATTTATACAGTAACGAGACGCAAGCTCAGTCACTGACACTTAACATCCCGGTTCAAAATCCTCGACTGCCGACGCAGGTACACGGTGGATAAACACGTGACCGGCGCAGGGCGGCGACTGGAAGCCGCGGCGTGGGCGGGGCGAGGCCGGTCAGGTTACTAATACAGCCTTCACAAAAAGTTAAGGACCACTTGCAAATAGCATTCAACTTTTGTCGCGGTGGCATGCTGGTGTAGTGCTGAACATCGCTGAAACGGCGGCTTATGTAGGCAAACAAATGAGCACAGTTCATAACCAGGGATGCATTCTTTGACCTGCATCTCATTTTTGCCGTGCAGAAAGCCCCAGGCATCGCTCACTGAACACTGAAACTCGGTCTAGTTTTGCGGAAATTGCAGATTTTCAAACGCGCCAAGCATGCTGTGTGACGCGCACGTGCCATCCACACAGTGGTCGCCATGTTCACTAATTACCCCTTAACCTTGCTACCGAATTTTACGGGAAAAATCTTATTCGTTTATTTTTTTCTGATTTATTGAAACTGTCGCCCATTATGTTGACTGGTCCTTAACATTTTGTGAAGACTGTATAATCAGGCCGACGAAAAGGACCCGGTTGATTTGTGCGAGATACGACCCGTCCGAGGTAACTGCATATGTAGGGCGAGAGCGATAATTATTAAAGACGACCTCTCATGGGTAACAGTTTCTCAAATTCAAATTCAAAGCACGACTGGAACTGTTTGCTGAAACCGTTTCACGTGTTTCTGAAAGTGGTGTCGTTTCATGCCGCTGTCATTCCCTCATAGAAACGCTGAAGTTTCTCTCATGTTGCCGCCAGTGCCGCACGTGCATCCCACACAGCAGGGTGGGACTGACACAAATTTATCAGGACCTCTGTGCACCGAGACCTGTGTTAAGATCCGTTCACAGTGCCCCGGGCTGACTGATCGCCGGGTCAAAGCCGCATAAAGAATGAAGTCTGTGATTTTTTCATGTGATTAATGTGTGATAATCTTCAATAGCTATTTTAGATTATATCTACCTTAATGCCGAGACTGTTTTAATGTGATCTTTAATTCATAGAAATCTCCATTTTCACACACACACACACACACACACACACACACACACACACACACACACACACACACACACACACACACACACACAGCAGCTGAATCAGGAGGAGGTAAGTGGGTAACTAGAGAGAATTTGATTTAGAGCCGGCCCTAAAATCTCGCTACTCAAGTTTCAGAAAACAGTTTCAGCAGCTACGTCACTGACACGGCGTCCGTACAGTTCGGAAAACATTTTTTTGAAAACAGTTGTGAAGCCTCCGTGTGTGACATGTGACTTTCCGTAGCAGACGACGCTA